>JAPYZL010167126.1:0-26494 GCA_030522825.1 Platygaster orseoliae
ACGGTTGATAATTGGTAATATCATTACAAATAAACTTTGTATGAAATATTTACACACTTGCAGTAAACTTTCTAGCCACCCCCCCCCCCTCAGCCCCCCTTTTATAGGCCTCTTAATTGAATAATTCCAAAATCGAAATATTTCGGATTCAGACACGTGACAATTTTTAGTTTTTTCTTCGATAGGCAGAGAAATTAATGGATGATGGAAAAATTTGTTACAAAAGCGCAAAAGTTGTAACCCGAGTTGAAGACGAGGGGTGCAATAATCATGATGCATTTATGTGACGCGATCTGACAAAAGGGAACTAGGCGTGCTAATCGTTTAGGCTCACTTTCTAATGCTCTTCAGACAGATTATGTGCCCAAACGATTAGCACGCCTAGTTCCCTTTTGTCAGATCGCGTCACATATGTTAAAAGTAACATCGCTGTTGTTTTAGGAAAAATCAAATTTTTTACGCTTTGCTAAAAAAATTAAATAAAAAACATTTGAATTTTCGTTTGCTTGTTTTATGTAATAACAATTTATTTTTATATATTCTACAGCAATTCAATAAACGAAATTGTTATTACATAATGTTTTATTTCATTGTCCACAAATTCAGACATTTGTTTATTGCCCTGATACCATTTTACATAATATCGAAGAATCCTTGTTTGGAAACTATACAACTATCTTGACGAATAAAATCATTGATACTTATGATTATTATCAGAGTTGATTAAAACATGCACGCGCACATTTTTCTACTTTTAGAATTTTTTTTACTATCTTTTTCCGATTTTTTAGCATATTTGCATTAATTTTTTCATCGTTTTCCTCGCATATTTTCATCAACTCTGATTATTACCTTCTACGAAAATGTTGAAAATGGGTTTTGTATTGTATTTGTTGAATTGCACCGAAACTGTGTACTTTAAAAAAGAAAACGTACTTTTGTGTTTTTATTATCACAATCAAAATTTATTTTCCATTTACAATCATTTCAATGTAGTTTTGTAAGAAAAAAAAACACTTTTCATCACTCTAACCTTAAAACTGACATTTTGACGTGAGTTTGAGGCTATCGTGATGAAAAATATTGTTCGCAATCGTGAGCTATCGCCAATTTTGGCTCCACCTATTTTGACCTTCGCCTCTGGCTCGGGCAAAAACGTACGGCTTCACCAAAATTGGCTCTAGCTCCCGATTACGAAAATAACTATTATAGTTTTGGTTAGGCGAAGACTTTATAAATTTGTTTTTAATGATAACTTCAAGTTTTCAATGTAATTTAACTTGTTAAAAATGAAAAACTAATTTTTAATACCTTGATTTTTTTATAAATGTATTCGTATAGATGAATTTTTAAAATTATTGTTAATTTGGTGGGTTTTTGGATATCTCACATAATTTGAAATTTTTTTTCATGTTGAAGTAAAAACTTGGTAAGAAAATCCGAAAAATATTAAACAATGTTAACATTGAGTTTGAGAGAGAATTTTTCAAAAAATAAGTCGAGCCTTTCCTAATTTCTGAAATAAAAAAAAATTTCATGCAGAAATGTCGGAATTTCTAGAAATGAGATTTATTAAAATTTTCTGGATTCATTTTTAATGAATCTCTATATTTTTAAAAACCAGGAATAGTAAAAATTTTCACATAAAACATGGCAGTATAAAAAACCACAAAATTTTCAAAACTGTACAAAAAAATTGTCCAACATCGTAAAAATCCCTCTACCTCAATGTCTTTATTTTCCTATCACTTCCAAAACAAATTTACAAAAACAACTTCACTTCCAAAAAACATCCAAACCAAATGAACCAAACTAAAATTTCTTTCCAAAACGTTCCCCTCTACAAAAGTTCGTCATCCTAACGTTTTCCAAAAACATTTCATCACATTCTCTACCGTCCTAAATTAAGGTCTATGTTGTTGCAAAAGTTGTTGCAAAGCCGGTGGCAAGTTTTTACTATACTGAGGTTGAGGTTCTTGTTGTGGTCCGGAAATTGGCTTGTAGAGCGCTCTGTAGTTCGGTTGTTGCTGATTTTGTTGTTGGTGAGGTTGATATTGTTGCTGATAATTCGGTTGCTGCGAATTGTATTTTGGCTGAGTTGGCAACGCGATATCAGTTTTGACGTTACCGTAATTGGGTTGTGAAGGGGCAGATCCGTATTGCACTTGGGGTTTGTAACCCACGATTTGTGGCTGTGGACGAGCTTGGGGTTGAGGTTGTGCATGGGGTTGTGCGTATTGTGGTCTGGCATATTGTTGTTGTTGTTGTTGTTGTTGGTGACCGGAAGATTGTTGGTATGGGATGGTGACCAAGGGTTCTCGTGCTTGTTGTTGTTGCAGGAGATGTTGTATTTGGGATGGAGCTCTTGAGAGAGGTTGGTAGGCAATTTGTTGCTCGGGTTGTTGGTGCTGTTGTCTTGTCTGGCGAATGCTGTAGTCTGGAATTCAATTGGAATAAGTGGAATAAAGGGGAAATTGGTTATTGTTTCGTGGGAAAATTAAAAAAATGGGAATAAAGAACATGAGAATCAACTAAAATGAAGACAAGATGGGAAATATGTGTTGATTGGTGGAGGGACACTTTTCCCAAAATCTTTTTTCCCCAATATTTTTTCTCCCAAAATAAAGTTTTGTCGCCCTTTTTATTTTTCACAATATCCAAATTTTCCAGAAATAATTTTTTCCAGACATTTTAATTCCTAAAACTAGTTTTTCCCAGAAATTTGTTTTGTACGATTTGAACTGACATTCGAATTTGACAGTTGACTTCTTTCATATAAACAAATTTTTGCGATGTCACTTGTTTTTCCGTCAATATTTCATACGACCCGTCAATTTTTTCATTTTTTTTTGGGGGGGGGGGATTTAATTTTTTTGATTTTGGGGGAAAAAATTGGGACTGAATTTTTAGGGAAACATTTTTAGTGGGAAAAAAAATTGGAAAAACAAATATTGACAAAAATGTTTTTGGGAAATTATATTTTTGGGAAAAGTGTACCACAACTGTGTTGATTTGATGATAATGATTATATAAATAACAATAATACATAAGGACGTAAGAAATGGTTTTCTGTTAGTTCTCGCATTTTAATAGAATTTAGAATTCATAATCTTACTACTCAATAAAATAACATCTTTGGCTAGGATAACGTAGAAAAAATTCATTTGAGAAATTGTTTTTGCTCAGTGATAAATAAAAAAATTAGAATTTACAAAAATTTAGGTACATAATTAAGACAGAAATTTATAAAAATACAATAAGTATTTCGAATCATAAACAAATTCTGAAGAAATACTAAAAGTATTGGAATTCTATAAAGAACTGTATTTTTGAAAGTCTGAATTATAAAAATACAGATATCTGTTAAAATATTATTAAACGCTACAAAATCTTATAAATACTCCGAAAAGTAGGAAAATATTTGAAATATAAATATAAATATGAAATATCGAAAATATTTTTTATAAATTTATAAATATTTTTTACATGAATATCTTTAATCAATATTTATATTAATTAGTATTTATGTTTTCATATTCAATATTTCAATATCAAATATTAATATCAATGTATAAAATATATATAAATATTTCCAATATAAATTTAAATATAAATATAAAATGTCTAAAATCCATGTAGATCTAATTTCCCAAGATACCTTTATTAGTACCCGAAATTTATTGAAATTAGAATTCTAGAAATCTATATAGAGCAATCTGCAAATAAATTAGAAATCCATAAAAATATTTAAAATTCAAAATCACGAATTTCAATTTCCTGATGGAAAGCAAAAATTCCTACAAATTCTTATAATCGGTTTATTTTCAGCACCGTAATAAAAGCGTCTGAATTTTTAAAAACAGGCTAGAATATTCCTAAAAAATTTCTGAATTTTTTTTAGTTAAAAAAAAATTTGGATATTATCTACATTAAATTTATGCATTATAAATCTCTTCAATACTCGCTTAATTTTTTAGATCAGCTTTTCAAAAGCTTTTCCTAAAAAGAAAAAAAGAAAAGACAAAATCAACTTCAGAATATTTGCTATAAAATTTTTAATGATATTCTGGATCTAAAATTTTTATTGCAATGTCGAAAAGTTGTGAAAATCTATTGAATTCGACATGTTTGATAGTAAAATGCTGATTTATGGATCGTTTATATTCATATTACATAACTTGTGCTTCGAATGAACTGTAAAAAACTAATGGCACACTCGACAACTTTCTAATATTTGGAAATGATTCAACATTTCTTTGGAAGTTAGCGAAGTATTACAAATAAATAGAATCGAGTCAAAGTTAGTAAATAATTTGAATGATATATTATATAATAAAAACAGTGATATAATTTTTCTGAAATTCAATCAAGAATTTTTTCCATATCTAAAAGAAGTCAGTTGTCGTGTATAAAAAAACTTATTTTGTACATTGAATGAATAATCCCAACAAAAAATCATCCAAATCATCAGTATAAAAAAACAAACCGAAATTTTTTGGTTTTATGAATCGGAACGTAAATAATTCGTAATCTTCGAAATTTTTTTATTACGTGAACTTAATATTGTGAGATTTAATTATTATCTAGCAATTTTGTTAACATTTCTTGTAAGTAAATAACAAAATTTTTTTTCAATTCACAATTTATATTAAACATAGAATACCATCTTTTGTATCTAAACAAATCCATTTTCCATATATAAATAAATAATTAAACAAAAATCAAAAAATCGTTCAAATCATCATCAAAACAAAAATCTAAAACAAAAATCGTTCATATCATCATCAAAAAAAAAAAAAAAAGATTGAAATTATTCAGTCTTATGAATATCAATGTGGATAATTCAAAATCTTCGACATTTTTATATTCTATAAACTTAAAATTCAGTCGATTATTGGACGAAATTATCATTTATTAGAACCCATACATAATTTATAATATTTTTTTGTTTATGTGCTTGTTTATTATAAATTATTTTCATAAAAGTTCTGCAAAAAAACGAAAATTCGCATATCTCACCTGCATTTAATCCTCGATACTCACTACCCCGTTCATAATTCGAACGGTACTGTCCAAGGCAAAATGGGACAAACAGACATAACACAATCTGAAAATTCCATGATGAAATCATTATACAAACCAACCCTTCGACTCTCCACAAAAATGCAACATCGTTACGAATCGCGCTTATCGCCAATCTCAGGAAGCAATCAATTCACGAAGAAATCGGTAAGTAATTGACAATCGGCGTGAAAAACAGGATATGGAAACACCCGCGTCACTCAAACATTACGTAAATCCTCGGAAGATTACATAAATCACTCGAAATAATTTCCAAAAGCGAAAAAAAGTGCGACCTGATAAGCTGAAGGACTTACAAGAATGTTCATGTCGAGGGAGAGCGAAGAATATTTAGATATGAAGCCGGAGAAACTGACTGCCAATACGCGGAGCACTTCTATATGGGCTGGGGTAAACGACCACCACCATTCTCTCACGCTTGGCTAGCCAACAAATTTTTCACATCCGAAACTGCATTGATTAAGTAACGATTTGTGCTGCAGGAAGTTATCGAGTCCTCGACGCGGAAAAATACGGGGAATGCTGCGGAGTGCCGCATTCAGGCATAATTGCGAAAATTTGCCAGCAAGTGCAACCGTCAAATAAATCTGACGCAACCGTAATCTAAAGTCTGTCGTCGAAATTTCCATATCGAAACTTAATTTTATGTTAATTTCGTAAGAGTTTCACTTTGTGAAACTTCTCATGTTCATTTATAGGATTCCTGGGGCCAGAACCAGCTTAGATCATCTACTCGACACTTGGTAAAAATTAAGAGTTTTACATTTTTGTTTTTTGATGATTTTTCTTCCGATACTTCAGTGAATTTATTTTTGAAAAATATTCTGAAATTAATTATTTATGAAATGACCTGTTTTTGTTTTCTATTTTTTCTAGGAATTTTTCTATTTTCGATTAGAAATCCTGAACTCGGTTAAAATTATTTTTTGTCCTCTAAGTCTTAGTAAGTATATTTTTTACAATTTTCACATATTTCTATTCATAATTTATTTATTTATATTTATAATTTTCACCTATACTTATTATTTCCTTTGATTACTTATTTTTATAATCATTATCATTAAATTCATGTATAATTGCCGTATTATCTGCAATTATTGATTTTCATGTTGTTTAAAATCATTTTTTTATTGTTTTTCGATATTTTAAAATTGTATTTTATGTTTAATAATTCATGCATATTTGCGAAAATTTGCCAACAAGTGCAACCGTCAAATAAATCTGACGCAACCGTAATCTAAAGTCTGTCGTCGAAATTTCCATATCGAAACTCAATTTTATGTTAATTTCGTAAGAGTTTCACTTTGTGAAACTTCTCATGTTCATTTATAGGATTCCTGGGGTCAAAACCGGCTTAGCTCATCTACTCGATACTTGGTAAAAATAAGGAGTTTTATATTTTTGTTTCTTGATGATTTTTCTTCCGATGCATCATTGAATTTATTTTTGATAAATATTTAAAAATTAATTATTTATAAAATGACCTTTTTGTGTTTCCTATTTTTGACTAGGAATTTTTATTTTCATAACTCAATTTTATATCGATTCTTTATCATTACTATATCAATTTCGTAAGAGTTTCACTTTGTGAAACTTTTCATGTTCTACTATAGGCTTTCTGGAGCCAGAACCAGCTTAGCTCATCTACTAGATACTTATTAAAAAAGAGTAGTTTTATCATTTTGTTTCTCGGTGTTTTTTCTTCTGACATATTAGCTTATTTATTTATGGTAAATATTCAAAAATAAATTTTTTGTAAAATGGCCTGTTTTTGTTTTCTATTTTTTTCTAGGAATTAAAAAAAAATTTTTTTATATTTTCGATTAGGAATCCTGAACTCGGTAAAAATTGTTTGTTGTGTAATCTAGGTCTTATTAAGTATATTTTCACTTATTTTGATTGTTTTCAATTCTTTTTCTCATCAATTACTTTATTCTTATAATCATTAACATCAAATAAACGCATAATTTTAATATTATCTGCAATTTTGATTTTCATGTTCTTTATTTTTATTTCAATTCATTTCATGTTTATTTATTCTAACATAATTGCGAAAATTTTCCAGTAAAAGCAACCGTCAAATATATCTGACGCAACACTAATCGATTTCATATCATTAATGATAATAATAATATGGAATTGATATAATTATATCAATTCCATATTATAAAAATAACCATTAACATACGTAAGAAGTTTCACAAAGTAAAATTTCCAATGTTCTACCATGATACCATTATACTCGTTAAAAACATAAGGAGTTTCACTTTGCGAAACTTCTCATGTTCTGCTATAAGACCCTCGGGGCCAGAACCAGCTTAGCTCATCTACTTGATACTTCTTAAAAAAAGTAAAGTTTAATTTTTTTGTTATTTAATGATTCTTATTCCGACACTTTATTTAATAAATTTCTAATCAATATTCTGAAATAGATTATTCATAAAATTTTTGTTTTCTATTTATTAAAAATGAAAATCAATAACTTTAAAGTTCTAAGGTGAATCTTATTTCCACAGATAAAGAAATATTAAAAATAATGTAATTTTACTTGTCGTGAATAAAATTGTTGATTTATAAAACTTTTTATAATTTAATAAAATTCACAGCAACGTTCTTTACTTATTTAAAAAAGATCTTTAAGGCAGATTAGTATTTTTTTTAATTGCTGCATTTTAAATTTTTACAGTTAAAAATTTATTTTATAGTTTTTATATTTATTTAGGAATAAAAAGGAATAATATAATTATTTAAATATCTTGATATCTAATCGTAATAACGTTACTGTTTTTCGAATAAAAAGTTCGGTAAATTTTGAAAATATTGATATTTTGCCGATGAAAATAGAAGTAAATATGATTTTATTTTTGAAATTGTGAATTTCATTAAATTGTATATTATATTTAAATACTAAAAAAGTGTAAATAAATAAAAAATAGTAATTATAATTATATTACTAAAAGTTAATATGTTATTGATAAATAATATAGTAATTTAATAAATCATGAATATAAAATAAATATGTGTATACAGGTATACCTATCTTAAATATTCAAACAGTTTATAATATAATAATTTATAATATTTAAAAAGATTGTATATAATATAATTTAGTTATATTATAACGATATAGTAACAATTTAATAATTTTTAAAGTAACATCAAGAAAATAATAAAATGATCTTTTTTGCGTAACGAAATTAATAAATAACACATTTAGTATATATTTTATATGTAAATATAATTTTCGTATGATTTATATTCAATTTATATCAAAAGTTTATTATATTCGTCTCTATTTCTATTTCTACTATAAATATAATACGATAATTAATAAAATTTTATCTGCATCATAAAATTATATATCTTCAATGTTAAAAATATCTTCAATATACTATAGTTATGTTAAAACAATAAAATAAGATTATATTAATATTCGTTTTTTTGTATATGTATGTAAATTATATGCATGTATTATAATAAATGCACAAACATATTATAATATTTTATATAAATTCTATATCGTAATTCCCATTGTTCCATTTCATCTACTATTCATGGAAGATGATAATTTTACGAGGGCGTTTTATACTTACTTTCCCGCGAGTTCGTTGAACTTGGATGAAAAACGAGTAAAACCAACGACGTTATGTAAAATCAACGCATTTTATTTATTACCGATCAACGCACTCGGCGTATAAGGACGTGATTACTTGGACGTTTGGCCTTTTTTGCGCATATATTCCGCATTGAGTAACTTCTCGTATCTCCTATTACATTCAATATCTACATTCGCGTATTTTTGCTTTCTTGTGTCAGTTTGGTGGAGCACTTTCCCAATGAAATCAAGACGTATCGCTCGAACCCGTTTTCTCCGAGCCCCACATCGAAAACAAGTATCCTTAAATAACTACGGGTACAGAAAATCACTTAAATATCACTGTTTTCATTGAAATTTTCACACGAATCAAAGACACTCTGGAAAAATTAAAACCAGACGTCTTTTTCGATGATGTTCACCATTAAAATGATGATCATTCGCGACGTTGTTCATTGTAAATTTGACTTTGTTGATATTGTTGTTGTTGTTGAGCTTGCAATGGCTGATGAACGTAAGGTTTGTCAAGGCGATATTGGATTTGGTTGGCTATGATGTCGTAGGGAATCGAAGCCTGAAACTTGAGAAGTTGCTGAAGTGTTTCTGGAAGTTGGCCGGAATATTGAGATTGTGGTTCATGAGGAGGTTCAGAAATTCTTCGATATTGGGGTTGGCGATGTTGATGGTCTTCGGGGGCTTGGCGCCTTGAGCGGTTGTGTCCTCGAGGTTTCGCAGGTCGGTCGTCAACGGGTTGGGATTGATGCCTGGATAATTGCTGTTGGACGAATTTTGGGAATTCATCGCGGAATTTGTCTGCGTGGGCTTGAGCTGCTTGAGAACCGTCGTACCTGGAACCAGGCAATGGGACAGTGAGAAAAAAATCTTGCAATTTTTGTTAGATATATTGCAAAAAGTAGAATATTGGTGTACTTTATACAATAATATTCGAGTTTTTGCAATATTATTGCAAAACTAGTGATAATTATTTTACTTATCACAATATTGTAGAGTAATATCGTCATATTCTAGAAACTATAATATGTATGACAGTTTTTACTATACGATGTTGGAAATTTCAAAATTTGCACATAAAAGTTGTACTGTACGGGTTGTGATTTTTACTTTATTGTTATAAATAGTCTAATATCTGTATATAGTGAAACATGAAATGTAATATTTTAACTTATATAGCTTGTTTTTCAGCTACTATAATACAATATTTCATGTACAAAAAGAAAATATTGTACATGTAAAAATATGCATGGCAAAAATTCATTGTATATATTCCAATTTCCCATACATTTTCGAATTTTTCCAAAATTTAATCTTATTTTGTCATTCAGTTTATTAATAATCAAAATTAGTAAAGATTACAATATGATATTGTAAAAAGTACGAGATGTATAGTAAAAAACGAAGTATGTAATGGAATTTTACAACAAAATATATCTAGTGCTAGAATATCATTTGACAATGTTTACAATATTATGTTGCAAAAATTACTATATTATCAAGCAAAAAGTACAGTGTTATTTTACTTTTTACAATAATATTGAAGTTTTTAAAATATTATTGCAAAACTTGCAATAATTATTTTACTCATCATAATGTTGTATAGTAAAATCGTCATTTTGTATGAATTGCAATATGTATGACAGTTTTTACTTTACGATTTCAGAAATTTTAAAATTTACACATGGAAACCATACTGTACAAATTGTAATTTTTACTTTATTTTTATAAAAAGAATCTTACATCTGTGTATAGTGAAACATGTAATATAATATTTTAACTTTTATAACTTGTTTTTCAGCTTGTAAAAGATGATATTTTACGTACAAAGACAAAATATTGTACGTGTGGAAATATTCGTGGCAATAATTTATTGTATATAGTAAAATTTATCATACGTTTTCGAATTTTTCCAAAATTGTATCTGATTTTGTCATTCAGTTTATTATTTATCTAAATTAGTATGGATTAGAATATGATATTGTAAAAAGTACGAGATGTGTAGTAAAAAACGAAATATATAAAGGAATTCTTACAATTTGACATTATTTACTATATGGTGTTGCAAAAATTACTATATTATTTAGCAAAAGGTACAATATGTTTGAGTGATTTCCATTTATTATACAGTATTGTAAAAATTACATTATTTTTTCTCAGTGTGAGGTGGAGGCAGAAAAAAACTGTTTGGATACTGTTTTACTAAGAATTTAGGAAAATGTAAGAAATATTTATAACACTTTGATTCCTGGAGCTTTGAATTTTTGATAGCTGTATGGGAATTTAGAATATTAGAAAACTCTTCAAGTTGTGTGTATAATGAGAAAATATGAAAAATTCTAAAAGTGTTAGATTCTAAACTCAGTGACTCAAAATTCACGAAAATTCACTTATATTATATTGAATACGTCTCTGAAAAGTGCTGGATTATGGACTACAAAATGTATATGACCTGGAAGCTCCGAAATTCGTAAAATTAAATCGTCAAAGATTAGAAATCATAAAATTCAAAGAGAAATATCATTTTTGAAGTATTTCAATAATTATTAAAATTCATATTATTTTGTTTTATTTTTCGGTATGTTTATAGTTTTTTTTAATTTATATGATTGACTTGAATTAGATTCTGACGTATTAAAATTTTCAACAATTTTGAGTTTGGAGTATGATAATGGATTTTTTTATTTATTCCATTTCTATTCAGAGTTATAGATTTTGATGTTCTAGAAATCTCATTTCAAGAGACTTTTATTTTTTTGGAGACACTTTGGAAAATTAGATCTACATTGATTTAGAATATTTTATATATTTTTATAATCTTGATGAGTTCTTGATCCTTCTGCGCCAAAAAAAATTGAATTTTGGCTACAAAGAATCGAGAAATGATTAAAATTAAGGAGAATGAAAATGGAGCGAAATTCAATGAATATCTTCCATTTTTACATTTTTTGTACTTTTTCGAGTTCTTACAAAATTTCTAGTGTTTCATAGTATTATCATAGATTTCTACTATTTCTCTTGATATTTACATACTGTTTTTAATGATTCAATGGTCTAAAACTCGAATTTTTATAAATTTATGGTACATATTTGTTCAGATTTTTTAGAAAACAGTTCCTAATAAAATTCTAATATTTTTAGTATTTGGTCTGAGTTTGATTATAATTCGAAATACTTTTTGCTATTTTCATTAATTTTAGTCTAAATTTCTATAATTCGAGGATCATGTATTAAAATTTATAACGATTTTGACTTTTTAGTATTTTTATTGACTTTCAGTTTCATTTTTAATGTATTTCCGGTATTTTTCCGGATGTCCATGAAAATTATATCTACGTGGATTTAGAATATTTCATAGGTTTTTTATATTTTCTTACCATTTAAAGTGTGTGTAAGATTTTGCATCGTTTCACAGTATTTTTACCAATTTTCACTATTTTTTAAAACTATTTAATGCATTTTTTTATAATTAGATAATGTAAAATCCTAAGTTGTATAGATCTTGTGTATTCGTTCAAATTTTTAGAAAACAGTTTTCCGAAGAATTCCATAATTTTTTAAAGTATTTCTTTAGAGTTTGTTCATGATTCGAAATACTTTTTGGTATTTTTATAAATTGTTGTATAAATTTATAGAATTCTATGCTTGAGAGTTAAATGTTCAACATTTTAGTAAATTTAATTTTTTTTATAATAATCACTGGGTTCAATCCATTTTTTTAAATTTATCTTTTCTACATTATCCTCACCTAACATTCATAGATAAAATTCTTTTGAAGCCAGGATTCCTGTTATTTTTGGGTTAGTGAAATTTTGGAACTAACAGAAAATCTTTTGTCACGTTTTCTAGATATCATCAAGTACATTTTTGATAATTTTCACTTTAATTCATTATATTTTATTCTTCCTATTGTTACTTCTTTTTTGAAAATTATCATTATTCAGTCAACTTCTTATTCGTTATTTTTTGTATTTTCACTAATTTTAATGTCAATCATTCTAATTTTTTAAATTTTTACTTGAAATAATCTTTTGTACTTTTAAACAAAAGTTTGCTGAAGTTGGACTCAAATTACAGTACATTAAGCAAAATATTATTTTCAACCTTAGATATTCCCATAAAATCGACGTCAAAGTCTAAAGAATTTTTTTTCACTCCAAACAAACTTCTCACCTATTATCATAATTTACCTGTATTGTTCAGGAATACTATTGACATAAGGAATCTGCTGTTGAAACAGCAACAATTGCTTGATTTTATCAGGAGCATTAAGCACTGGAGAATAACTCGGTCTCTGAACCGGAGTTTGATGCTGCTGAGGTTGAGCCTGCTGTGGTCTCTGCAAATGCTGTTTTCTCGGTTTCACGTATTGCTGCTGAGGCTCTTCGTATCTTGCTGGCTGCGGTTGTTGAGGTTGTTGAGGTTGTTGGGCATGGTTGTACGTCTTCCAATTCACTCTATAACCTTCAATCCACGAAATGTCATTAATTTCAAGGTCAATCTTCTAATTTAATTAAATAAAACTTTGAATCCATATTAAAAAAACAATTGGAAACTATTGTCAAAATTTTCATAGTTTGATCATTGTTTTCAATCCATAGTTTCTATAGTTTTAATAACTTTCATTTTGCCAATTTTTTTTTCATAGTTTCAACATATTCTCCTTCTTTAATTTCCATAGTAAGTTAGTCTCAATTGTTTAATCCCTTCCTCTAGTTTATAAATTATTTAAATCATTTTGTAGATTATTGTTGCTGTCATTTACCACTTGGATCTTTGTATTCCAATGCTCTGCCACCTGAAGCACTCTGTTGAACGGTTTGATGAACTGGTTGATGAACTGGTTGATGAACCGGTTGATGAGTTTGTTGACGCTGCGGTTGTCGTGGTTGATAAACTGGTTGAGCAGCTTGTTGTTGATGATAATTCTGATGATTTCCGTTGTTCACTCCAGCGTTGGAAGCTCCTTGGATGTAGAAATTTGCGTTTGCGTCGGTGGGACCTTGGATTTTGAAATCATTGTTGCTGTCAGTAGCTCCCTGAATTCGGAAATTACTGTTGCTGTCTGTGGCACCTTGGATTGAAAAACCGTCAGTGGCTCCTTGGATCGAGAAACCAGTGTTGTCATTGCCTTCTGCAAGTTGAAAATTTTCATTATTTGTTGTTGTACTTGATTTTTTGTTGATTAAATTCATGTTTTTTTATTTTAAATGTGATTTGTTGGATTGAAATAAAATTTGACTTGCCATCTGCATCAGTGTATTCAATGCCCGAGTTTTTGTTGATTTTTATTCCTTGGGCCCGTCTGTGCCCATCGCTTGGGCCTTGGATGGAAAATTGGGCGGAGCAAAGTGAGACAGACGAAAAGAAGATAACCTGGGAATTCAGAGATTTATTGGATTATTTATTTGTTTATTCACTTTTTTATGTTATAAAAAAAAGTAGTCGTTTTTTTATGAACGCAATAATGTTCGCAGTTTTCGTATTGAAGTTTATTTGATTACTGCTGTCAATTATTTTCCTGTAATTTCGCTGGGTTGCCACATCGTGGCAAAAACAATTTTTTAATGATTAGATGTCGAAGAAGGACGGAAAAAGCGGAAACCGATAATGAGATGAAGTCTCGCCAAATGAAAAAACTTGCCCTAAAAGGAGTCAAACGAGTTGCGTAGATTGCATGTTTCGGGGAAATTAGCGAGGATAAAATTTACTATTGCGAGTTTTCCAGTTGTCGAATTCCAATGTTTTTTTTTTTTTTTTCAGAATTTTTGATGTTAATTGAATTTTCCATTATGTGATAAAATAATTCAAACATCAAAATTTTGGCTCAAAATCCAACATTATTGATTTAGCATGATGTAATAATTATGACCACGTCATTGACGTGTTATATATTTAAAAATTCAGGTGAAAAAATTTTGAATATGGAAATTTGAATAAATTCTTTAAAAGTAATTGTAACATTAGTCAAAATTTTCAACAGTTTTGTAAAAAAATTAAGAAAAAACCGCGAGTACTTTTAAAAAATTCAAAGTAAGTACTATCTGAAGTATTTTTTGAGTGTATAAATATTAAAGAATTTCGAAAAATTTTTGGAACATTCTTCAAAAGTCCTGAAAGTAGTATAATTTAAAAAAAAATTGGATATTTCTATCGCATTTATTGGAAAATGAAAAAATTATTCCACGGCACCTCAAATTCGTTTATTTCTAAATCCGTCAAATATTTTAAAAATAATAATATTTTTAAAAATGCCAAAAAATGTTCAGCACCATTACACTTTCGCAAACATTTCTTAAATGTGTTACAATTTCCCAAAGTTTTCCAAGCTAAAAAATTTGAAATAAATTGACGGTAAAAATTTACCAAAGTACTTAAAAAAGTACTATTTCGTGGTAAGTAATTAATAATGAGTATTCTTATAATAATATTGTCATGTAAATTAAATATTTTAATTTATTATTGTTTAAGTGACGTGAAACGGAGTTTTTGCAATAGACGAGAAAAAAAGCACCTTAAATAAATTAAATGATAAAATTTACGAATTTGAAATTTAATTTGCCTTTTGCAGATTATAATTGTGGAGCTTATAAAAAAGATTTTTTTCGAAAATTTATAAATACTATTACTATTTTTATAAATGTAATTTATTATAATATATCATAAGATATTGTAATTTACAAAATATCATTATTATTAATTATTGATTAGTAAAATAATTTACAAATCGATTTTGTTTAAAAAAGCATTCGTCGCACAAAACAATACTTTTAAAAGATAAAAAAAAATGAAATAAAAATAATTCTACGAACCAATATTCTACAAAAATGTATTTTGGGAAAATCGGACGAAAAAAAAAATTTTTTCTGACTGAACAATTTTTTTTTAAGCAGTTTTTTCTTTATTATCAGAGTTCAATCATTATGCATAAAATATTATTGCAAATCCATTGTACTCTGATAGTAAAAAATATTTGTTGAGGCAACAAAAAAAAAAGCTACTGCTGCAAAATAATTGTTTTGAAACAGCACATCTTTTTGCTGATGTAGAAAATCATTTTTTTCTGTGAATTAATGAATCGAGAAAAATTGTTAATAAAATAAAATATGTTAATTTTGCAGGAATCAGATTTTTATTCTAATGTTTCGAAATCTTCATTCACTTGGATTTTGAAATTCTATAGTTAATAATTCATATTTTTTTTAGACATTTATCACAATATTATTATAAATTAATCTAACATGAATAAAATTGTTGAATAAATACTGAAAACCACATTTTTAAACGAAGAAAAAATGATCTTCTGTAGCAGCAAAAAGATGAGTTGTTTCAACACAATTTTTTAGCAACAGTAGCTTACTTTTTTGTTGTCAGAGTATACCATAATTATGTCAAAAATTGCATTGCATATTAATTGTGTTCTTTCAGCAAAAAATATTTCTTGAGGCACCAAAAAATAAGCTACTGCTGCAAAAAAAATGGCGTTGAAATAGCACATTTTTTTGCTGATGTAGAAAATCCTTTGTAAGAAAAATTCTGAATTAAATATGTTAATTTTGCAGGAACCAGATTTTTATTCTAATTTTTCAAAATATTTTTCACATGGATTTTAATAATTTTATCTTATATAATATATATATTTTTTGAACATTCATCACAATATTGTTATAAATTATTATGACATAAATTCAGCGCAATTTTCTCCGCAGCACTACCTTATTTTTATTATCAGAACACAATTACTATGCAAAAAACTCCATTACATATAAATTTTACTCTTACATCAAATAGATATTTATGCTACAAGGGAGAAAAAGGATTATTCGCTCGTACCCAAACTTTGCACTCGTTGGAATCATCCTTTTTGTCTCATGTAGCATACAATATTTTTTTCCATGCATGTGTAGAAGTGTCAACTTCATTTTTATGGAACGCAGGAACGAAATCTCCTTTATGGGGTATTCGTGAATCAGCGGGAGAAATCATTCTTCCCTAGGGAAATATTCATTCTTCCCCTTGATCCGGGAGAAATGAATATTTCCCTAGGGAAGAATGATTTATCCCGCTTATTTGCGAGTACCCCAGAAAGGGGATTTTGTTCCCGCGTTTCATGCGAATAAAGTGGCCATTTCTACGCATGCATGGGAAAAAAATATTTCTTGAGGCACCAAAAAACAAACTACTGCTTCAAAAAAAATTGTCTTGAAACATCACATCTTGTGTCCTTGAAAAAAATGCCCATTGGGAAACTCAACTTTGGGAAAAGTGTTCCACAACCAATATTGTAATCGAGTGTGATTGGAAAGTTGGAGCTGTACGAGGCTAGGCCGAGCTCATTAATCGCCCGAGCCAGCAATTGGAAAAATGCACGCGGAAAGGCCAACCTTTCTCCAGCGCCTGTGACTTATATCGTCTGCCGAGTAGTAAAGCAAAGCGTTTGGGCTTCCGGGCAACTCGCGGAACACGTGCAGCCCCAGGCGACGTGAAACGACCGTAGAAAGCGGAATAATGCGCTCTGCGACACCGCGATTGCACTCAGAAAACTTGCCACGTTACGACATTTTCCCCCCGGCAAAATTCGATAAAACAAACTCCGCAAAAAACCAAATTCTCTCACAAAACACAATTTCAAATGAACACCCAGAAATCGTCACTTTCTTGAAATTCAGAATTGTTTCAGAAATTTCCGGGAGAGATCGGGGTAACAATGGGGTATTTTAGTATAGGGAAAGTTGTAAAATAATTATTGTCAGACTCACCCAGAAATTCATATTGAAGAGGTGAACGCGCTCGAGGATGAAACGTTTCTGAAACGTACGCGCGTTGCCCGAGAGAACTTTATAGGCCGTTCTAAGTCATGTGGCATCTAACTGCGATCGGAGTATCCACCTCCAGTCGAATCGCGCGCCTTTTAAATGCTTCGAATTAATCTCCTCTTAACTTGGATTGTGATGCAGTCGAGAATTGACTTTCTGCGAGTGATGCTCGGCATTCGAAAAAAATCCAGGACCTTAAAAGCCTTCTCCCACACGAGACGCCATTGTTAGATTGCGATGACATTATAACACGAATAACAGCGATCCTGGCTTCAGAAGAATTTTATTTATGAATGTTAGGTTCGGATAACGTAGAAAAGATTAATTTTGAAAATTGACTGAACTCAGTGATTATTATAAAAAAATTGAGTTTACAAAATTGTTGAATATTGGACTGTTGAGCATTACATTCTGTAAATTGAGACAGTAATTTATGAAAATACCAAAAAATATTTGGAATCATAAGCAAACTCTGAAGAAATACTAAAAAAATTATAGAATTCTATGGAAAACTGATTTATAAAAATATGAACAAATACATAAGATCTTAGAATTTTACATAATCTAATTATAAACGAATGCATTGAATAGAAAAAAAAAGTAGAAATCTGTAAGAATACTGTAAAACGCTACAAAATCTCACAAACACTTTGAATAGTAAGAAAATATAAAAAATCTATGGAATATTCAAAATCCACGTAGATCTAATTTTCCCGGACATTTTGAAAAATACTGAAAGTATATTTAAAAAAAAAAAAATTAAAATTCAATAAAAATATTAAAAAGTCAAAATCGTTAGAAATTTCAATACTTGAGCTTCAAATTATAGAAATTTAGACGAAAATTATTGAAAATATCAATACTCTCAACAAATACTAAAAATATTAGAATTTTATGTATAACTGTTTTGTAAAAAATCTGAACAAATACGTACAATTTTAAAAAATTGGAGTTTTAGACCATCAAAACCATTAAAAAAAGTATGTAAATATCAATGGAAATAGTAGAAATCTATGAGAATACTATGAAACACTAGAAATTTTGTAAGAACTTAAAAAAGTATGAAATATGTAAAAATTAATGATATTAATTGCATTTCACTCCATTTTCATTCTTCCTAATTTTGATCGTTTCTCAATTCTTTGTAGCCAAAATGTAACTTTTTTGGCGCGAAGGGATCAAGAAATCATCAACATTATAAAAATAGAGATAAAATATTCAAAATCTATGGAGATCTAATTTTCAATTGAGTTTGGTTTAGTTTTTAAAATTCAGACAGAAATTTATAAAAATACCAATAAGTATTTCGAATTATGAACAAACTCTAAAAAAATAATAAAAAATTACAGAATTCTATAAAAAACTGTTTCTTAAAAACTTGAACAAATACACAAGATCTATACAACTTCGAATTTTACATTATCTAATTATAAAAAAAAATGCATTTAATAGCTTAAAAAAATAGTAGACATCTGCAAGAATACTGTAAAACGATACGAAATCTCACAAACACTGTGGGTAGTAAGAAAATTAAAAAAATCTATGGAATATTAAAAATCCAATTTTCCCGGACATCTGGAAAAATACTGGAAATATATCGAAAATAAAATTAAAAACTAATAAAAATATTAAGAAGTTAAAATCGTTTTTAATTTCAATACTTGAACTTCAAAACATATGAATTTAGAAAAAAATTCCTAAAAATATCGAAAAGTATTTCGAATCATACTCAAAACCTCAACAAATACAATAATAATGGAAGAATTTTATATAGAACTGTTTTCTAAAAAATCTGAACAAATACGTACAATTTATAAAAATTTTAGTTTTAGACCATCGAATCATTCAAAAAAGTATGTAAATATCAAGAGAAATATTAGAAATCTATGAAAATACTATGAAATACTGGAAATTTGGTAAAAACTTGAAAAAGTACGAAATATGTAAATTTAATGATATTTATTGCATTTTACTCCATTTTAATTCTTCCTAATTTTGATCATTTCTCGATTATTTGTAGCCAAATTTTAATTTTTTGTTTTGGCGGAAGGATCGAGAAATCATCAAAATTATAAAAATATATAAAATATTCAAAATCTGTGTAAATCTAATTTGGCGAAGCATCTCTAAAAATACTGAAAATTTCTTGAAATGAGATTTCCAGAACATCAAAATCTATAAATCTATCTAGTAATCGAATAAATTAAAAATCCAGAAACATACTGCGAACTCAAAATCATTCAAAATTTCAATACTTCAGCATCTAATTCAAGTCAATCATATGTAACTTCATAAAATCTATAACCATACCGAAAAATACAACATTACTGTATGAATTTTATTAATGCCTTATATACTTCCAAGATTATATTGATTTTTGAATTTGATGATTTTAAATCTTTGAAGATTCAATTTTACGAACTTTCGAGCTTTAGAGTCACATTAATTTTGTAGTCCAGAATCTAGCACTTTTCACAGACGTATTCAATATAATATAACTCAATTTTCGTGAATTTTGAGTCACTGAGTTTAGAGTCCAACACTTTTAGAATTTTCCATATTTTCTCATTATACACACAACTTCAAGAGCTTTCTAATATTTTAAATTCCCATTCAGCTTTCAAAAATTTAATGCTCCGAGAAACAATGAATTTGATTTTTGATGAAGTTTGAGCCATATTTATGAATCAGTAGTTAAAAAAAATTATTTGAATACTAGAAAAATCATCTGAGAGTATGGCCATCATTTATCCATGTTTGCGCCATGCCATGGATGTACTATAATTGATGAATTGTGTTATTATCGTGTAAAGTCATTACTATGAAATTATTTATAAAAACTCCTGAACAAATAATTGAGTAATTATTTATGCACGATTGTTCAAATCATTACCATAAAATCATTGAACTGTTCCCAAATTATCGTTGAAGAAACTATATCAAAAAAACTCAATTATTTATAGTTAAATTTTGATTTTTTTTTCTTACATTAAAAATGTAAAAATCTGTTAATCATTTCATAGTGATAATTCGAATTACTGATGGTAAAATTGTAAAATAATAGTTTATCCATGAACTTAATCAATTTCAAATAATAAAAACAAAAAACTCCCATTCCATTACTGTTTTTATGAATTTTATTATCAAGTTTCATAATTAAGAAATTGTTTATCACCGAAATATTCAATACATACACTTCGTTAATAAACATTAGCTACTGAAAACGCATTAATAAATACAAAAAATAGCAGTTTATGATTCGTATCGTCATTAAAACATAGAAATCGAGCAATTTCTGAAATTAGGCACGTTGTTGCCTTTATTACATAAACGCTCCACAAAATCAGGAAATCGCTTTATGATCGTAACATTTTGAAGCAACGAGTGTCCAATTTTTATGAATAATTTTCTTAATTATAATTTTTAGCTAGTGAAAATCACTTTACTTTGCAAAAGAAATTGAAAGAAAAATGTGAAGATAAATTTTATACTCTGATCTTAGAATTCGTTAACGTAGTTTCAGGCTATTTGGAGTTCAGTGTGAATTTCTTCACGTAACGCAATTAGTTTATGTCAGATTGAGTTTGATTTAATTTTAAATTGGTATTTGTCAATTTAAAATGCGAATTGATATGGTTTATAGAAATAACATTTTAATTATATAAAATGTTCTTATTTTTAATATATATTAGTAAAAAAACTGGAAAAGTTTTGAAATGCTGGTTTCTGAAATTCATGACAAACTTTACGTAATTTAATAGAAAACATTAGTTCAATTATTACAGTTTGCAGAAGAAATTTATGCAAAAAATATGGGAAATTTGATCTGATTATAGATTGAATTAACAAACTAGATGAAGTACTTCAACATTGCAATTCAGGTTCGATCATCATCACATCATTATCAAGTTACGTGATTTTAAAAGAATAATTATTCGCATTATAATTTATGTAAATATAATATGAATACCTAATTATCCGTAGTAGAAAGTTATTATGAACATGAAACCAGAAACGGTAGAAAAGGTAGAAAATAAGACGGTGAATACATAGTAAATATAATACAGAAAATATTTTTCTGACTGACATTAAATGTTTTCATCGCGTTCGGAAATTGTTAGTATGTGTAATTAATAGAAACAAACATATTAAAAAAAAGTTTTGTATATTTTTGAAATTATATAAAACTTTTTTCGTGTTGAAACTATGTTTGAAATGTGGTTCAAAAAGGAATAAGAAATAGAGAAAAAAAATTTGAAAATTATAATAAATAATAGTATATGGACAAGATGATAAATTTTATGGAATTATGAATTTTAGTTTTAATTTTTGGAATAATTGGCCATTATTTTGCAAAAAAAAGTTTCCAGTTTTAAAAAACTTAAAAAAAAACAAAAATTTAAATACATTTTTCGTTAATTTTTAAATGTTTTTGATAATTAAAAATTTTTGGAATTTCAAACATACATAATGCAAACAATTCGAAATTGTCTAAATTATATTAAAATAAGTTCAGTTAATAATTTTGAGGTTTGTTTCATTTTTATTGAAAAGTATAAAAATTTATGTACATTTCGAGAAAATATGATTGTTTTTAAAATCAAAAAAATTGATGAAAATTTACTGAATTTTCGAGTGGGAATAATTGAAATTTTCCATAATTTTGGGTATTTAAAAAAAAAAAAGTAAATAAATAAATGAATATACAAATTTAGTACTGTGTATGAATAATTAAGACCAAAATAAGAGCAAATTAGTACTCATATCATAAATAAATTATACGTAAATTTTTTAAAATTATTACAATATTAAATATAATATTATTCGAGATCGATGAAATAATAACACATGATATTATATTTATTAAAATTCATATATTATAAAATTAATATAACAATTATCCTAATAAATATAATATCTTTCATGATAATAATATCTAGTATAAAAAAATAATATATATAATATTATTTATATGTATTTAAGAACATTTGGAAATTTATATAATATTAATCTATATTACAAAAAAATCATCATAAATAATAATTTTTTGAATACTTTTCATAAAAATATTATAATTATAATAAAAAATAATTAAATAATAATAAATATGTATTATTTATATAAAGTTATGATATATTCAAAAATAACATAATATTATTATAATTTTGATAAATATAATATCTTGTATGATAATAATACAGACAAAAATAAGACCAACTAAGTACTTATAACATAAAGAAATTATAAAAAATTATTTCAAATCATTGTAATATGAATACTACAATATTTTTCAAGCATAACTGAATTATAATATGACACACTCAGAGCAAAAACGGGACATAGCCCATTTAAAATACATAGACTATGTCCTGTTTTTGCTCTGAGCGTGTCATATATATAATATATTATATCAAATACCAATGTATATTCAAAGTATTATAGTATTAACCTTAATGAATATAATATCGAGTATGACAATAATAAAGGGCAAAATAAGAATAAATAGGTATTTTTATCATAAAGAAACTATACAAAATTTTTTAAAATTCATACAATATAATTTATATATTATCATTTAAGAAAGAATGAAAAATAACATATTAAATATAATATATATTAAATATTTACATAATTTTGAATTCATATAATATTAAGCCTCCTAAATATACCATCTTGTATGATAATCATAGAGCCCAAAAAAGAGCAAATAGGTACTCATAACATAAAGAAATTTTACACAAATTTTTTTACATAATTAATAGATTACTAATGTGAAATTCTCAGAGATTCATTGAATATTAATATATTTCAAAATTAATATAATAAGAATCCTAATTAATATAATAATTATCATGTATGATAATAATAAAGGCCAAAATAAGGGCCACCTGATTTTCCAAATGATTTTTCAGGCTTCTCGATGAAAAACTTGTACACGTGACACTTGAAAAACTTGAACGGACCAAAAATTGAAGTTCAATGAGATCTGTGGTTGAATGTTGGCTCGCAAACGAACACAATGCCTCGGTCGTTTGGGTGTCGGGTTAAGAGCGCGGAATAAAACTGAAAGTAACGAGCGTGTAACTGCAGCGTGCATCGGAAAACTAGTGAAGCACGAAGGCCATGAAAGTCGATTTTTGCGGCACGACTTCGTCTTCCTGATCCGGAGAAACGCATTCTGCGATGGTGAAATTGAATGGCGAATGCCATTAACAATCGTCCAACGATGCTTATCGACTTTATGCTAATTGCACTTCCTATGTAATTATTTTCTATTTCTGCGCCTGCACCTAATTGATTTCCTACGTTTCGGGCCTTGACTAATTACATTTATGAGCAATTTGTTTATGTTTGATGGTTGCATTGTTAATTATTTGATTCATGATTTAGGGATGTGTGTAATTAGTTTCTTTACAAGTTGGAAAATGGGGGAATTAGAGGGATATATTTTTTTTTCGTGGTTTTGAGAATTTATTTTTTAGGGTAGTATCGTTTTTATGGTATTTTTTTGTAAAAAGTTGTGAAATTGAAATTATTGACATTGAGATCTCTATAAAGTATAACTATAATTATAAATTCATAATAATTATATAATAGATATAATACACACACACAATATATATATATATATAACTATATTTATAATAATATAATAATTATATAATAATTGTAAATCATAATATTCTCTCAAACTATGAATTTTAAAGACTGGAAGTTTTGTAAAATTTGTGGATGAATTACTTTTTAAGCAATTTGTTTGTACTCAGTGGTTGCATTGTTAATTATTTGATTAATGATTTAGGGATGTGTGTCACTAGTTCCTTTACAAGTTGGAGAATGGGGGAATTTACAGGATACACTTTTTTTTCGTGGTTTTGAAAATTTATTTTCTAGAGTAGTATCAATTTTATCATATTTTTTGGTGAAAAGTTCTGAAATTGAAGTTATTGGCATTGAAATCTTTATATAAATAAAATTCTTGGAATAATTTTACAATATAGACTGAAATTAAAAAAAATTTTCCAGTTACCCGAAAATCATGGAAATTTCATTACAATTACAGTTAATTTCAAAGACTGGCAGTTTTAAAAAATTTGTAGAAAGTTTATTGAATTAGAAATAAAAAATTGAGAATATTGATAACAATAAAGAATTGTTTTCAATACTTTCAAATTGGAAAGAAATAGATTATTAATAATTATGATAGACATTTAAAATAATTTTAATAATTTAAGGAGACATTAGAAATTAGGAATGACTTCGATTGTTTCAACTTTGAGCAGAGTCTGAAAAATTTAATGTATTGTATCTCAAAATTTTGCTTAGTCTACAAAGAGTATAAAAAAAGTCTTTAAAAAAAAGAAAAAAAAACAATAAAGAATTATTATCAAAATTCCCAAATTTATAAGAAAAGTAAAAATTATGATAGATATTTGAAATAATTATACAGACTTAAGTAGACAATGACAATTAACTTTTTAAGTATTTTGAAAATGACTTCAATTGTTTCAATTTTGAGTAGAGCTTAAAAAATTTGATTTATTTTACCTTCAAATTTTGCTAAATCTACAAAAATTAGTTTACATAAAAGTCCGTTTTATAAAAAAATTGAGATTTTGATGAACTATAGAGAATTATTTCCAAAAGTGTAAAATTTGAAATGAAAAGTTAAGTAAAAATTATGATGAAAATTTGAAATAATTTTACGAATTTGAGTAGACATTAAAAATCAATGTTTAAAGTTCAATTTTGAGCGAAGTCTGGAAAATTTAATATATATTATATATAAAAATTTTGCTAAATTTACAAAAATAAGTATAAAAGGAAAGTTTGTTTAAAAAAAAAAATTGAGATTTTTGATAACCATAAAGATCCATTTACAATACTGTCAAATTAAAAAGGAATTGATTAGTTACATTTTTTTAGAAATTCGAATCAATTTTACAAATTTATAAACAGATATCAGAAATGTATTTTTAAGTACCTCAAAAATGACTCCATTTGTTTCAATTTTGAGCGGAGTCTAAAAAATTTGATATATTTTATCTCAAAATTTTGCTTGATCTACAAAAATGAGTATAAATAAAAGTCTGTTTTATAGAAAAATTCAGATTTTTGACCACTATAAACAATAATTTCTAATACTGTCAAATTTGAAATGAATAGTTATGTACAAATTATGATGAACGTTTTAAATAATTTTACAAATTTAAGTAAATAAATTTTTAAAATTCAACTTTGGGCGAAGTCTAAAAAATATGATATATTCTATCCCAAAATCAGTATGAAAGAAAAGTCTATTTAAAAAAAAAAGTTATTTTCTGGACAAATTAAAAAAATGCAATAGCGACGAAATATTCTAGTTATTTACACTATTCAATCTTGAAAGTAAAAAAAATTTCCAAGTATCATTCAAACCATTCTCACTATATTTCAGAGAAAATTGAAAAAAAAATGATGGAAATGTTGATTAAATATCTACTAAAATATTATCAAAAGTTATATTTCAGTAAATAGCGTGTAGAAGTAAAATAATTTTGATTTTCATACAGTATGTTTCCAGAAAAAATTACATATTGTTCTCGTGTTTTCAGTATATTTGAAGATATATATTAATATATCCCGAGTATATCATTCAAATACTGTAAAGTAACTGAATCATTACAATTTTAACCGTAAATTTTCAGAATATTTCTCAGTCCTCAATTTTTTCCTCTTAAAAACTAAAATCAAACACACAAAAAAACTAATATTACAAAAATAAGTATTTTATTACAAAAATATATACATAAGTAACATAAAATCTCTGTCACATATAAATTACCTTTTTCCCGACATATTCCGAACAAAAATAAAAAACGCTCCAAGTAAAAAAATATTCTCACTTTCGCCGTCTACAGGGTGCGCCACCAAAATCCGGACAAAAAACCATTCAATATTCCCGCGATAATATGCTTCAGAAAGATATCGCTTTCAGTGTCTGAATACC
>JAPYZL010167151.1:0-23177 GCA_030522825.1 Platygaster orseoliae
GGTTCGGAGATTATTAATTATAACTTTACCTGAACAGCCAAAGGAATATCCAAGTGAAATGGTGCCACCGTTATAATCAGTTATAATTAAACAAGCGATTGCTTATTTGGATTGAAAAAACTTCGTTGAGTGCGTGCAAGTGCGGACCCTATCGGTCTGCGATTTACGTTCACCAACGTTTTGGTGAACGTAAATCGCAGGCCGATAGGGTACAAATCCCCCACGATGTTTTGTTTACATCCGAAAAATGTGCGGTTAGGTTTTCATCTTAGCGCGCATGCGTTGATTAGCTTGATAAAAAGGCGCGTTCATTTGGAATATAATTTTCATGAGCGAGTAGATTGCCATAGATATTATATGATATATGAAATTCACAAATACATATCGTTCATTATGTGATTCATGTTTGACCACATATATTATTACTTCAAATATTTTTCGAATGATTATACGTAATATATGAAATGAGGTGTAGTTTTAACAATAGAAATTGTAATAAATCATTCACATTTTTTTATACGCGAATTTTATGAATAATGATTAAATATTCAATATTTATTCCGTTGCATATTTTAAAATCAATAAAAGGCACGCTAAACTGTAAAACGCACGTTAAACTGTAAAACGCACGTTAAACTGTAAAACGCACGAAGATCGCATTGCGTGCGCCCAAAACGCACTAAGGTCTCATCGCGTGCGCCCAAAACGCACGCGCGATTTCATATCGATAGTGTACGTGCGCTCACGTGTGAGTCCGCACGCCGTGCGTTTTATGTGCGACGCACGCTTGCTATTTGGGTCATGAGGAATTCATCTTGCCGGAACTTGGTGAAATTAACGAGCGTGAATTTTTGGTGAATTCACCGATGTTATCTGGAGCTAGGGGTGTAAAAACCATACAATAAAAGTTGTAGCTTGTATACTTGCACTAGTTTTTACTTTTGATGTACCAAAGACACTAAGTGGGAAAAAACGAAAATTCGGAAAAATTTTCAGAAAAAAATTTTGTCACTCAAAAGTCCCCCTTTTTCGGAGAACTACCCATATATGCAAATTTTACACATACATTATGTATGTGTAATAACTGACATAACTGAACTTATTATTCATATATATTATATTACAAATTTTTTTTACGTACTCTTTTTCATTGCACTAAAAAGGCACTTCATTGACAGCTTCTTCTAATTTTACGAAAATTCAGAGTATTTTAATGATTCTCACATTCTTCTAATATTTTAT
This sequence comes from Platygaster orseoliae, assembly GCA_030522825.1. Classification (NCBI taxonomy): domain Eukaryota; kingdom Metazoa; phylum Arthropoda; class Insecta; order Hymenoptera; family Platygastridae; genus Platygaster; species Platygaster orseoliae. The sequence continues at coordinate 1,243 of JAPYZL010167151.1, forward strand.
ATTTAAAAATCATGAATTATTCAAGCCCTTGTTGGTATATTTTTTATTTACAAATATGCAACTGTACGAAGCTCCTTTCCAATTTGGGCTTTCAATTTTTCACTAAAGTGTATAAGCATGCGATAGAGTAGACTCAGGTCTGTAATAGGAAGGTTGAGGATTCAACTCTTGGGTCGATCAATTTATTTTCATTCATAAATTTTTGTGGGTCACCGTAATGATTTCCGTCAGATTACCCTCAGATTGCGCTCATCAGCCGAAGTATGAATTTCCGTCAGATTGCGGTCAGGTTGTGGTATTATTTTTCCAGCATTAATTTCTGTCAGAACCATATTGAAATGCTACGCCAAGAAGCTAAGATTTTTCCGGAAATTTTGTTCGGAAATTTCCGGCAATATGAAGGAAATCTGAAAGAAGTTTGCTTATGGGGCTTATTAAATAAATAACAATAGAGCCGCTTTACACGTTACGTATATCTATATACTTGCTATAATATATATAGATATACATGATGTGTAATTCGGCTCAACCGTTATTTAATGAATAAACTAATAAAATCACATTCGTGAGCCATTTTTGCTCTAGTTACATCATTTTTAATCATATTACAAACAGTTTTATTGAAAAAAAGGACGATTTCAGGGTGTCTCCAGTGGTGATATCGCGCGATATCTCTGCAGGATTACCAGTGTCTATTTCAAAAGTGTAATGATAATCATTTTTCATACATTATGTCCAAAAAACCGTCCGAATGTCATTATAACGCGCGAAAATGCTCTATACTAAGTATTTATATCATGAGCCAAATGTGTTTATTAATATTTTTCGAAATCGATAAATATTCTAGATTTGAATATCAATATGTTTTTTCGCCAGTTTTCGCCTTATAAATGAAAATATTGTCATAATTAATAAAAAGAGAAAACATTTATTTCAAAACTTTTTTTAAAGCATATAAAATGTTATGTTTGTTAAAAATATCGCGAGACTGAACATCAAAAACATAAAAATCAGGTGTTCAAATCATAAACTTATCTCGACCGATAAAACCGATCCCGACCTTACAGTTACGATACCAAGCACCGATACCGATAGTCCGATACCGACTGAAGTATCGATGCTAGTATCGGTGAGTATCGTAGCCTCAAGTATCGATACGATAAAGTATCGATAGTATCACCCATCCCTACATCATGGCCGCCATCTTGCATTGCATCATCCAGCATCATCTCTCGTATCGCGCTCATGTAAAGGTACGTAATAGTGTAATCCAGTGTAATCGCTATCAATTGCTATTAAATGGCTAATAAATTACATATGCCATACCCAATTGTTAAAAATAAAGTCAAACAAAGTTGAAAATCACGGAAATGAAGTTGCACATTCAGGAGAAAAAACCATGCACACGTGAGAAATAAGTCGTTCGTCGTTGCTTCGGGCATTTGTTTTTTCTTCTACAAATAATTAGCACATGAAGTTTATTTGCAAACAAATTAATGATGTGTTTGAAGAATTTGAAATTCCTGTTCAATAGTTCGACTGAGGTAAGAATGAATTTGACATTTATTTCTGTGTTTTGGACCAAGAAAAATTGGGAGTTAATGCTGTGTTTTTTTTGTCATTAATAGGATGTGAAATTGTCAATGTGTCCCAGTTATAGTATTTCACATTATTTTTTGAAAGTTTTTTTTCATTTCATTAGTGTACTTATTTTTCCTGGAAGTAAATAATATTGATTCTGAAATAAAACTCAATAAAATTTATAAATGTCATAGATAAAAAAATAATTGATCAATTAATCACAAGTATAATGTTCATATTATCAATGAATTCATACCACAAATTTGTCATTTCGTATGCCATGTTGTCGAATTCATGTTATGTTTCGTTGTGTTCACAAGTATATAAATAATCCCGTCATTTTTCAGAGAGTAAAAAAATTAACTCTAATAATAATTAATTAATAAAAGTAGTCTCACATTTGTTTTGATAACATGTTTACATATTGAGAAAATGTATAGTGATTTTGATTTGAAAAATTGCATAATTTTTGCGAGAATTCCATTTCTCATAAAATTGACCATACAAAATTATTTTATTAAAAAATTTTCTTACAAAGTATCTTCATAAGAACTTGATGAGAAAAATTTTTCTTTTAAAAACCCAGTATCTCATTTATTAGAAGTTTCATATTGTTCATGAGAAAATATTAGAGCTCCGTATATTGTGACATTTATATAATTTATTGAAAATTGTACAATCCTATAAAAATAATAAATTCTCATAAGAAGTTTAATTTAAACCATGTTCGAAAAATCTTAACATTAAAAACAAAGAATAAAGTATATTTCTAAAAATATAATCATTATTTGAAATTAAAGAATATACTGAACCTACAGAATTAAACAACAAATTTTTTAGAAAACAATGTATGAATAAAACAAAATCTCACACAACCTTATTTTTTTATAGTTTTTTTGTGGCAAAAAATTCTTATAAGAATTTCTACAGGAAATAGTATTTTATAAGGTCAAGTTTATGAAAATATTTACAAGAAATTTTATGAGAATCAAAATTACCATAGATACATCACATCATGATATCCAGAAACTTTTTTAGAAGAAAGTGCTTTATCGCTCGGTTGGTTTACTTCAAGTTATACAACATTTCAGGCCTTGAGTATCTTAATCTATTTTTTATAAGTGTTCGGAAGGTTTGGAAAAAGTTATAATAATCGCGCCACGTGCCGTTATTTGTTTCCGAACATATATTTTCTTTTTTTTTTTTTTTCTTTTTTTTTGTCAATTTATATAGTGCATAATGCAGTGTGAGCTGCCATTTTTTGTATTTTTTGAATGTTCAAAACAGAGTTTTTCACAAGAGAACCGTTCTGTCATTTAAGTTTTTTTGAAACTTTTGAAAAGATTTTATTGATAAAGGAAAGACACTTGTATCAGGTTTTCTTTTAATAAATTAAAAAAGCACGTTTTTTAACATATTTTCAGAATAATAAATGTAAATTTTTTATTTAAAACTTAAAAATACTTGGTAGTGAATAGGTAGTTAGTAAATAAACTCGATTGGTCAGTGTATGTTAAGTTTTTATTATAATTTTTGTCATAAATGTTGCAATTTCCTTTTATTACGGTTTATATTCTTTCGTTTTACTTTTACACTTCGGTTATTTTTAGCTTTCGTTTGTTTACTTTCAGAATCGTCAGGACTGGTCAGAAGCATACTAATTTTAGAGTGATGCATACTGATTAATAAGAGTAAGTTATTTTACGGTATAAAATTTAATAATTCTACTCAATTATAAACTGGAAAGAACCTCTGATGCAGGTTTATTTTAAATTTCATTATTTTTTGTTGAAATATACTTACACTGGCCCCTCGATTTTATTGGAAATTATTCACGGTGACGTGGATTGGTCCCGAGCTCAAAGACCCTCCAGTACCACATTCCCTTTTAGCGCATTGCCCTGCGCCTTCCGGAGCTCAAGTTAATGGGGTCATTCGTTCTTTCGATTTAGTTGGAGAGCCCCGAACCTCCAATAAAATCGAGGTGCCAGTGTATTCATTTTTTTTTTTAGACCTGATGACCAAAATCTTCTTTTTTGTGATATCAGCTTATCTTAGAATATAATTGTATGTGACTTCAATAAAAGTTGTATTCTTCGTTTGAATTTCTCTATTTGATAGAAGCGAGTATCTTTGTCGATAAACTTGTCACAATAATGATTTTACAATTAATAGGATATGCTAGGAAAAAATTTGAATGTTTAAAAAGAAGTTCATTTTTTGTACAAGTTGGTTATTATTTGATTGTCTTTATTGTTAACTGTGATCCATCAAAATTTAATGTTTTCTCATTTTCCATTTAATGTGTAAAGTGTGATCTTTGCTAATAAATGTTGAGAATTTTAAGTATTCCATTGATTTTTTCCTTATATACTATCATGAAGATATCATCGAACAATTTTTTGTGAATTTTTCGTTAAACGGAATTTTTTATATTGACTTGGTACCAATACATTTCTAAAATACTACCAAGTTTGGAACACACTGATGTCAATGAAGTAAGAATGTTTTAAGCAACATGTATGTATATTTTAATCTTCGAGAAATATGCAATAATACTCAAATCATACCTTGTTTCGCCGCAACAATAGTTTACCTTTAGCTTACGAGAAAAGACATTTTTTTAATATGTGACCTGATTCGCAGAAAGCTACACACCCAACGACCACACTGATATAGGGTTATTATCCAATTTTGTTACAGCCAAAAATAAGTTGTTCCAGTATGATTGTTTGATTGTTTCTACAAATTTGGTCACATTGGATAATCATTCATTATTTTGCATAACATTTGTATTGCAATGTACAAGAACAGACCTAAAAAGAATTGAAAATGTAGTGAGAAAAGTCATGTCCTTGTTGAAAAACGAAAGTCACAAAAAGTAGAGGTTGAAATCATCGCAGCCAAATATTATTTTTAAATTAGCAATTGAAGCAGTCAAAATGTACGTTATAGTAGATTCATGACTTTTTTTAACTTTTGTTTTGAATCTACGGTCTATGCATAATACACGGCACAATTTTTTTACTCTAGTTGTTTCTCTTGAGGCCCATCTGCAATGATCGCATTTTGATGCTGTGATATCGCATTCACAAAACTTATTTTTTTGCCAATAGGAGGTACCAGAAGATACTCGATTTACAGTGAACCCTGTGAACCAAACAATTATGTTTCCTCGATTACAAAATCAGCTGTCTGTAAAGGCCTATGATTGGCTGATGTTCGCAACTAAGAATTTAGCACTTAACTGTACTCCTTGCTAACACTTAGCGACTAAGATAGTGATCATTCTAGATGGGCCTTCAAAGTTTAGGTTTCTCAATCCAAACTTGTACACTTATTTGTAGTCCTGGGATGCAAGATTGACTATTATTTTTCATTTGGAAAAGACTTTACTTATATTTCAACAGTTGATGTTCAATTTAGAATTAAATAATATAATTTAATAAATATGTAAAATTCAATTGATACTCTGAAATAGCTCCTGGAAATAAATATTTGTCGCCTGTCCAGGACACCTATCAATTTTTATATGTTTTGATGTCTTCGATGCACGTGCTTAATACTTTTTTCTTGATATTCTTATCTTTTATTGTAGCTCATCTTTTACTAAAAGCTTAGCAACTCCGCTCATGTTTTTATTATGCAAATTGATAAAGTTTTTGCTAAGATTTTTGAAATGTTTTGAAAGTTTGAAGCGAAGAAGATACTGATGATATTCAAGTTGTAGTCTAGGTATTCTCATACTTTCCTAATATTATTTTCTTTGACCAATGCGAAAAAATGAAATTATGGAGACACAGCACACCTCTTGAAATTTTAATATTGTAAATGAATATGTCAGTATATTACAATGATGCAGTTAACGTAAATGAACAGCATCATTTTTTTCATGTGCGAAATCTTAAATCAGACAGTTGCTGATGAGAAATGTGTTCATAATTCTGCTCTAGGTTTTCTACTTTGCGAAGTAATTCAAAACAGTGCTGAGAACTAATGTGTGACATACTTACATTACGTTTGTTCACTGATACTTAAAATCAGCATTTTATAATGAAAAGCATTGGTGAAAAATAATCCTTAATGCTGGATTTTCATGCAGATTTACACAGCCCTGTCTTGATTGCACAGTATCATTCACTGCATGCACTGACATAATAAATTAAATCAATTGTTCATGTTCATCTGGGTATCATGTTTTATGATATTTCACATGTAACTGTTGGATAGACATGGAAATTAATATTTTTGAGAGGTGTGAACTCATTCATATGCTGCTTGTATCTTCAGAAACAATATGCAAATTCACAGAAAATGTGTCCATTAGGGCAATTGTTGTATATGTTTAATGCAACTTGTTTTTGTGTTTTGAAAATTGACAGTATCTTCTTTGCAACCATGTGTATCAATTACATTTTTTATACTAATTTAAAACTGTGCCAATGCTAATAGTGCTAGCAGTTCAGTGTAATAATTCATGTCAACCATTCGGACCAAGTTATTATGCCTCAAATCGAACTGGCTTGCATATGACTGAAATATAAATCAATTATGGTACATTTAACCAGCTTGAGTCTAAAAGTAGTATTTAAAAATATGAATATCATGCCACGTTTTTATAAGTGAGCCTTATGTTTCTCAGCCTGTTTGAAGCAGGCATCCAAAGTTTGAATGTTAAAATCTAAGGAAACTTGATTCAGATTTATTTGCATCAAATTCTGTCTACTTTCTCGAGCTGTGTTACATGTTACTAAGTTAGGATTCTCCTCGGCATAAGTAACATATTTTCTGAGTGTACACATGAAAAAATTCATAGCTGTAAGACTGTAAGAGCAGAGTTAAGAATTTCTTTTCGTGTAGTGAGTTAAATTCATATACTCATGAACATGTATTAAATTTGAGAGCTTAATATGTGATTTAGAATCAAGAAATGGGGTTTGAGTGTCAAAGCTGTTTAGGCTATGTTTGCCCTCTCGCTCCTTTCTATTATTTCATAGTCTCACACACAGGAGCAAAGCCATGGTCTTGTGGAGAGCAATAGCAGGTATCTTATCTTGGGTCGAAAGAATTTGGGGCAGTAGTCTTTGGAGCAAAACAAAAAGAGTCCCTGTGTCGTGGACAATCTTTCAAAAGGCATCTTTTCTTCGAAATTTCGCCTTCTCAAGTTACAATACCTGCTTCCGCTCTCCATCAATGCCCATTGATTGTAAGTCACATACATAACTCGTGTATTTATTGTTGACACTTAACTTATTCGCTACAATGCATTTAATATTTTATATTGTAAAAAGTAAGTAATTACAAGAAAAAACAGATATATACATGAATGTAATTGTATAAATTGTTGGTATAACATGTGATAAAAACTGTAACTTTTGATAATGTTTCAGAAATTATATATTCTAACAATAATAATCAGTGACAAAGCCAGTCAATGATTGAATTTACTTTTCTTTCTGACACATTATTGTGTAGACAGTAGTTTCTCATCATTATAAATCACATTCTGTACGACATTGACATTGAAACTAAAACGAAGATAGTTTGGAGTAAATTGTAAAACACTCCGTTAGTAAGATCAAATGTAATTCATTTTTGATCCTCCGAGAACATGGTTTTCGCATTCCAATAATTCTTTGTGTTACATTTCTTCTTAATCTCTGTCGATCAAAAATGATTTTGATAATTCAATGCCGCATTTAAACATGGGGCGTTCCGTGCCAGATCGACCGAAATTGTACCTCAATGAGTCCAATTTTTTTCAAATTTTGAAGGTTGGTAGGTCAAGATAAGAAATTAGCGATCACCATCTTTTAAAAATCTGAACAAATTTTTTCGAAATTTAGCCCAATGTCTTTTGCTTATTATAAGTGTTTCAGAAAGTGGTGTACTCGAAGTAAAACGAAGTTTTGAATTTCTAAAAGAAGCTGTACATGCCAACTACATGCGCTCGAAAGCGCGGCTAGTGACTTTCCGAAAAAGTATGATTTTAAAAGCGTTTAACCGATAGGTTGCACAGAGACATGCATAGATTGCATAAGGTTGATAATTCATGTATATGTTACTTCAATCACAAAGTAAAGATACTGTTACGTAGCGAGAAAATGTCACTTGTAGGAAAAATCATTTTTTGGTTTTCTTCACTTTTTGATGAATTGCTATCTGCTTTTGCAATAGACGAAATTAGAAAAAAAAGGTTCAATTTACTTCAATGAGCTACACAGTAACAAAAGAATAATTTGTTCTCCTGTATGTGGAGCCCAAATTTGACTTTCAAATGGTCGACTTAAAAAATCTTACTTTTGCGAACAAAGCCTTTACTTGCGAAAGGCCGTATATAACCTCAAAACATCTAAAAGAGAACTAGTCTTCGAGAAGCATATCAATTAATTACCAGCATTTAGTGTTTGCACCCACCTTTAATTTAATTCTGGCATCTTCGTAGCGTGCTGCTGTTGCACGGAAAAAAGCAGGATCCAACTCGTCAATTCCCGCGATCATCTCCTGAAATTCCTCGTTGTCCGATATCTTCCAAGAGAAAAAAAAACCGTCATGCATAATAAGCCCTAATATCTACTCTGGCGACCTTTATTTGTCGCTTCGTGCTCACGTCAGTCGGTTGTAAAACCTGTGGTGAGACTAATCTTGAAACCGTGAATGGGTCGACCCGCTTCGGTGCTAATTTCTGAGCAAACTGCCTCAGTGCGCTAGATAAAACCCTATTCCGGGTCATCACCCTCTCGCTGATACGGTAATTCGCGGGTCTATGCCGTAAATTATAATAATGCCGCGTATTCTCGGCGTGATCGCGTATATTATTAACTACCATCTGTTAAACTTCGCGGAGATCAACCATTCGCTGCGACCATGGCCCTATACACCGGCTATTCCGGTATGGTATACCAACACTTGTAATATCCTGTGGCGGATAAGTCAGACTAGCATTGAATCTCTGATTATTTTAAAAACCCGAAATACCCCGCTCTTGAACCTCGACTTGCCTCTGCGTCGCGGCGTTTCCAATAACCGCAGGAAATACAGAAAAATTCTGCGTTAAAATGAATTCGACATGACGGGAAAATTCATTAGTCGGCATTTCCGACCGACCCGGCACATTCCTAACTCCATTGTCTGTCAGACCTAAATTCGTGAAATTGCCTACAAGTCCACTCCCCTGTTTAAGTGGAGCATCCCCGTAAACTGGAGTTCCACGAAAAGATGCCATAGGCGCACCAGCGCGCGAGTCACGTTCAGAATGATCTTCCCTGGTTATCGTACCACCCAAAAATGCCGCGAAAACCGACGCCGACGTCGCATTAATCGGATCCAATTTTTGAAATCTCCTATCCATTGCATTATCTCTCGGTAATTGGCTGGTAACGGCTCCGTTTCTCAACCGCGGTACGACAACTGACTCAAATATTCCCGTATTATCACTTAAATGATTGTAAAATGAATGTAAAATCCCGCGATCACTTAAATCAAACCCAGTTAAAGGGGGAGACTTACCTAAACGGCTGAAACCGGTCTCAAACTTTGCGCATGGATTGCGAAAAAACCATAAATGATAGGAATCCCCAATTTTACATAAACGAGGTTTATTTAATATACTACAAGATAGTATATGTGATTTTGCAAAAATATTGCCTCGTTTGCGAATCTAAGCCTTTCAAGTACCACCTTCACATTTTGAAAAGGCAAACGGTGGAACTTGTACAGCTTCGGGAACTTAGTACACAAAAAAAAATGTTCATACAAATTTGTTAGATATTTAACTCTACTATAACTTGACATTCTTGGTTAAAAAAAAAATTTTTTTTTATCAAATTATAGCAAAAAAAGTGAAAAAGACTTTAATTTTCTGATTATCATTTACTGTTTTTCCTACGTGACGTTTTCGAGATTTCGTTAAATATTTTGACTTTCTTTTATCTTTGGATTTATTTGAATAAACAAAATGAGTTCAGGTTGTGTCAAATGTTTTTTGGTGATGAAGAATATTAATTGTTTTAAAAAAATTAGTAAAAATGTGGTGTTCAGCCAATGCAGATAATCACAAATTTTCACAAAAAATCGCAGTTGCACCTAACAATTTCTGTGTTAAATATTACTTGGGAGGATTGGTGAAATTTTTATATAACACACATATGAGACACCAAAAAAAGCGCTCGTAGATCTTCTCGGCAGAGGTTGATGACCATGAGACCGGATGCCACCGTTATCATTTATATCATCATGCAGGTCGCGTGTGTTAAAATCATTTTTCAATCATAAAAATTTCGAAAAATTTTCCCTAGAACCATGAAATGTTTATTGTTTGGGTCACTTTTTTTTGTCTTTGTTCTTTCTTTTGCCTTTTTTGATTTTGGCAAAGATTCATCGAATTCGTCATTGAAATCTAATGCAAGTTAGGTTCAACAAAACCGTATACCAAAGACCGAGAAAAGTATTTATTTTTAACGTTTATCAATTCATTTTCTAAAGAATGCATCGTATACGCGATATATATATTTCACTTTTCAAACACTGAAGCATTGAAAAATGAACTAACAGACCGTAACTGAAATACTGAACTTGAACAATCCACATTTCTTGTACTGTTATTTGAGACACCTTAAGTTTTGGATTTTTTTAACTTTTCATTGAATTCGCGATAGAATTGGAATTTTTGACTCGAACTTTTCATAAACTCGTTATAAAATACTGCACAGCACGTTTTGGCAATGCCTATTTTGACTAAATGATTACAGTTCTCAGCTTCGCCTCGGATCGTGATTCTTCAATTGTTATAAATCGACAAAGTCGAAACTTGCGGTCATCTAATACTTGAACCGACATTTTGAAAACCCCCTTCGACATAACACCTCATATTTAAAAAAAATTTTTTGATCCGCAATATCAACAGAATCGTTGAAAATGTCAGCTTCAAAAGTATCAGATGAATAGTTTGTTTGCGTCACAAAAGATTCATCGTCATCAACATTTTCATCTGTATAATCAATGATTGAGTCTAAATTTTTAATTTGAATAAAGTCTACACTTAAATAATGATCTGAAACACTTTGAAAGATTATGTGCTGATAAGCATCGCTTTTAGCTTTGAGAATCACTTTTTAAGTTTGTTTAAAGCTGGGAATCGTGTAATTTTTGTCTGAGAACTCTGTAGGAGGTGAAATGTTTTCATCTGGACATTCGTATGAAGTATTCAAATGTCTTGTGCGTGGAAAAAAAATTCTTGCTCTTTTCAATTAAAATCTATAAGATACATCTGCTGTAAATTGTAATCTTTCTATCCGATAAATTGCTTCTAAAAGGCTGCAGTTGACAATGGATGAGTACGTGGAGGACATTGATCCTGAATTTCTGAAAAAGCTTTCACATTGTTGGCTCCTAAATTGCCAGGGTAAAAATGTTGAATTAGATCCAGATAGGGAGGGCATAAGCAAATTACCTGGACAAAAAAAAATTACGATATACAATGCAAATGAAAAACTCATATAAAGTAACATACGTTATTTATTTCATGATTCCTTATTATTAATACTCCCTCTGACTCTTCTATCTCCTTACGTGGAGTACACCACTGCGATATTTCCATTTGCTCGATATAATCATCATCATCCCAATCGAAGCTAGTATCCGAGTTGTATACAAAGTCGTCCGGTCTCTTTTCTTCTACGTCTTCCTTGATCTCCTCGTCCGTACTCTTACCTCCACCACCGATGGAGATAATTGATACCTCGGCGCATCGGATCTGTCCAACATGATAAACATTTATTCTAATTCGTCATCTAACCAAACGTTAACAAGAGTCGTCAGAGCTGGTGCTGGAGGTGACGGTGCTGGGGACGATGGAGGAGACGGTGGAGCGGGCGGAGTAGTAGGAGGTGGCGTAGTAAGCGGTTGCGGATCAATCCTGTCACCGCTCGTTTTTGCCGACATTCCCGTTAGTCAGTCTGTAACATAGGAAAAAATTATAGGTAAAATCGGAAAAACAACATCGCTTCTCGAGAATTTCCTCGGCTTGAAGAGAACAGATCCGAGTTGCGAATCCCTGAAAATAAAACGACCCAAGTACATCGTGATACAGGCGATACAGTCAGAGACGCGGACATCCTAATTAAACCCTTATAAAAATCTTCAATTGAAGTAAACATCTCACTGACCTGAAGCCACGGTCCGTGACTTTATTGTTGTACCTGTAAAAAAGGTGTATCAGGAACGGCAAGTGTCAGAAAAATTAAACACCAAAAACTCCATTTCTTCTTGTCTAGCAGTGTCATTTTGAGAGCCCGTTTCGCCATTTTTAGGTACCATATCCATACTTTTTTTCGTACCGTTAACGATTGACGATGTCATTTTTTGTATGTAACGTTCGTCAGCGTGGAGATTCTTTTTTCGCTATAGTCTAAGATGGAATCGTGTAATTGCAAATATTCGTAAATTGTAATTTAAATAATATGTTTAATGTATTGTTTGGTATAAGAACGCGTACCGTTGGTTGATAACGGCCACGTTCCAGTGGCTCTTCTCCCTGCAAAACATGACGATTTTATCTGAAGTTATAATCACGTCCGTCGTTATACCCGTCTGCATCCCCTTTTTAATGTTCTCGTAAATGCTTGTGGGGGCGACGTGCAGGTTTGGGTAGAATTGGCCTACGTATCTACGTAGACCCGCAGCAAATTCCAAGAATTCGGTCTATTTTATTTGTTACTTTTCAGTTTTATATTACGGAAATATCAATTGTTTCATCATACTTCATACCGTCACGGTGATATGCCGGCCGGCACAGTCCTCTGGTTCGTGGAAAACGTTCATTTTCGCCGTTGCCGTATCTGGTGGCAGTTGACGAACAGCTGGCAATATTAACTCTCGCAGCAATTGCAGCTGCGGGTAAGTTGTAGCAGCGTCGCCAAGTTGGTACGCGAAGGTTGGAATCAAGACGTTCATTCTCTCGTTACCGAAGCCGCCCAATACCATGTCGACAAATGAACGCTCTTTGTCGAGAATCATTGTCGGCTTCCACGACTGCAGCTTGTCACGTTTCGGTCCGATAAATTTATTGTAAGGGACGTCTCCATTCGGAAGTCTGGCAACGTCTGATTGCATACAAGCACGGAATCAACGTCCAGCTGCCTATTCAGTTTCGTTGCCGGCTGTCATGCTGGGTTAGGTTAAGTTAGGTTGGGTTAGAGTCCCCTCTGTAGAGTCGTATAATAAAGTATAAATAGAAATTAAATTAGTTTCATTGCGTATGAGTGTTACAGGTAATTACATGAAAATTAGCTTTGTGTTTATAATAAGCGCATGCAAGAGCTGTAACTCGAATCCACAGCCATCACCTTCCGGATCGATCACTTACAGTGGCGACTTAGGATTACCTACGTTCATGTTGAATTGCCGCTGTTAACTCTGAAAAGTAATAAAAGAATTTTAAGCAATACAGTACAAAAAAATCGCTTCTCAAAAATGTCATCGGCATAGATAGGACAGATCCGAGTTGCGACGGATACATAGCCGGTTGGAATTTTGACTTGAGCCAATCTTCAGCCGCATTTCCCAATGATCCTATGGACGATATCTGTGCCAATATGTTGTAGTCATCGTGTTGTTCTAAATGAACATTGTATCGCAAAATGTGCTGCATTCTTCCGAGTCCCCATTTTTGTTCTTGCTGAACCATGTGAGACCCAGGTATCGAACCAACGAAAAATACGTTGACTTTTGATACGTCGTAACGGTCGATGATCTCAAGCCATTTATCTATTTCTGCCGTCCCATTCTGAGCTCAAAAAGTTTCCGGTCGTTACAGCGATACGAAGACTCTTGGAACTGTACAAGAATACCGAATATTTGCTATGGTGCATATTTCCATATTTATTGTACGATGGTTGTATCAAAATCAGTGTCAGTCTTTGACCGTTGAAGTATGATGTATCATGAATGAATCCAACAAAAATTGTTATATTATCGCTTTGCCCAGCCGAATAATATTCATTCGATAGCCATGTTACATCGATACGGAACTGGAGATAAAGAGGATCAACGATGTCACTATATTTCTTTTGTAGAATATCGGCGTACTTCATGTCTCCGGAATGTACACGAATTTTTGAATAGTAAAATTTACTTTTGATGTCCACCTTTAAAGGCAGCGTCTGCGAGGACCCACTTTCAAATAAATAACCGGCATTACTATTGAAATAACGAGAAATTTACAGATACTGTGCAATGGTTAGTTTTACATACGTTTTGAAACATTGTTGCCGTGTCCTGACAAAGACACACAAACTCAGATGGTGTTGCAAGATCACAAGGCCGTTAACTGCTTTCCCCAGCGACGTTGTCGGCTCTACGTTGGTCAACAGTTCTTCAGACGCTTCAGCGTTAGTTGTAGCCGTCGTAATTTGTGTCACAGGCTGCTCCTCGTTTATGTGGATTTTCTAAGTTGTCTCACTTGTATCACTTGTAAGACGCTTTTTTAAAGTTTTCCTGTTCAATATTATTTAAAAAAAGAAAAAAATTATCATACTTCCAGTTTATTTACATTTTTCGCATTAGCAGAGCCGCTGGGTCCCTCTCCGGCATTTCTAATAACCTCCAATTGTTGCACCAGACTCAATTTTTTTAACTGACTCTTGAACAGCCTGGAAGTAGTTGACAAAATGAAAAAAAAAATACATTTAATAATATGATTCAATTTAATCGCTTAACATTGTTGTACGTCGAAAAGTGTATTGACGACAACGCCGTTTTTTCAGGAATTTAGGAAAAAACTAAAAAAAAAAAATATTCTTGGAATGGGTGATGCTTTTTCTCTGAGACGGGACTTTCGTTGGTGTTCTTCTGAGAGCTCTGGAAGCAAGGTGCACGTATAAAGAAAGAGACAATATTCTGTATTTCAAAGAAAATTGTAAAATATAACTAATTTACAAAGGTAATAAAAAAAAAAAAAATCAATAAATTGCTGGATCCGTCTACGGCGTCTTAATGCGCGTTAGTACCCCGCCGAGTACGTGATCCATAAATCGATTTAATCATCATTAGTGAGAAATCGATTTATTTCGAACAAAAAAAAGTAAAAAAAACCTATGACGCTATAACTGTTCTAGCACTGTAAAATCTATAAAATAACGTTTTATTCACTTGAAAATGAAGGTCGATGCGACGTTGTTCCCAAACTGTAACCTGGTTGGACTGCAGAACAAAAACACAAGAACAACTGTCACTAAGGGACTGCTGAACTGACATAAAAACTTTACTTCGTGACTCTCTTTACAGTGGCGCTAGTTTTGCTACTCATCCCACTCCCGGCAAATCTAGCCCGATCCGTGGCAATAATTGCACGGTCTTGCACACTAGCACATTGAACGTTAGTGCGGGATGTTTAATACATTTTTCAAAACTTCTCCAATGAAATCACATATAAATTTTATCAGTTACAAAACCACTGAAACTTATCGATTTCCACTTAAGTAAGAAATTATATTATTAAAATTTCTAGACCCCTTAAACTAGCCTAACAAAGTTAGCGAACGCCATTCAAACTAGAGTACCAAATTAGAGCTAATTTAGTGCTAATTTTGTACGCAAACAAAAAATTTATATCTCAATTTTTTTAAAAATTATGGCCAAGTACGCTAGCTTAAGAATTAAGCTAGCGCACTCTCATCCAATGAATTGTTATGTACTCAGCAACAGGCGTCCTCGATTTGAGGACTCTCAAGGTTGAGAGGGTGTTGTTAATGAGCACACAGAAATTTCCAGGGAAAACGAAAATTTAGTCCTTTATTGAATACAAATCTAATTGTCATGCCCTTTAGATATATGGTTTCTTTCTCGTCGATAATATAGCCAAGGGTCGGAGGTGGGTCCCCTGAGTCTAGCGGTTTCCAGAGGTCCCAGGTTCCTCTAGACGGACAGCCTCGGTCCTTGGAGACGGGGGTGGTGATCCGCCACAGGTTGCAGGCTTCAGTGTCGCCGCAGCGAAGGGGCCATCGTTGTCGAGAAGCTGGGCGATCCTCTCGTCCAAACTACACCATGTACTTCTTATGAGACCGGCTCGGGGCGGTACCTGGTTATCGGTGTACTCCGAGAGCGTGCCGAAAGGCGGCTGGCAATTCCTCAGTCGTCTCCTGGGCAGGGGGGGGGGCGAGCGTTCAGGCCCGCGGGGCCTGGTGGTGGTGCCCGGGAAGCGGACGTTCCCGGTTCTTGGGTCAAGTCTATGACCCCTAAAACACGGCCTCTTCTAGTAGCCGGGCGCGTTCCGCGCCGTCGAGCAGGGCCTGGCGTTTCTACTGGTTTCCGAGTTGTTGGGCGCATCCTTCTGAGAGGTTTTGCTCTTCCAGGGCTGGGCGTGCTCGGCAGTTTACTGGCCGGCCGAGGGTCCGGAAAACCAAATATGCGTGGCACCCCGTGCAAGGTCCCCGTATGATGGGTTTTCCCGCCGCCGTGGGCTTAATCCTCGAGGAGCAGAGACGGAAAGTGTTCCCACAATGCCGACAGAGACAGAGACAGAGGAGTGAGGAGCCGACTCTCCAAACACGGCTTGGAATGTGGTCCCTCTTGGGTTTTTTCGGCGCTAGATCTCGCCTGGGCTTACTCCGTTGTTTCTGGATGATCCCAGGGAGTGCGGCTTCCAAGTCGGCAGGTAGAGTGGGGATCCCAGGGATTTTTCCTTGATGGTATTTGATCTGAACCCAGCCCGCAGCGAACCCCTTACTTTCAAATTCCTGGAACCCCGAAATTCCCCGGGCCTTCGCCTGAGCTTTAGCCTCAACTAAATCTCTAGGTGTTCCTGACGACACTAAGGGTGGGAGGGGCAAGTCTATCAATAAAATCCCAGACTTCGAAAAGTCTACTAACTTGAGAACGAACAAAAACCGGGCTTCGAAAAGCCTTCCCGAAATTTAAGCCATCGAGAATGAAAACAAAATCCAAACTTCAAAAAGTTTATTTTGAATTTGAAATACTGGGATTAAGAACCCAAAAAAGCAGACTTCGAAAAGTCAAATTTGTAAAAGAATAAATTCAAGTGAAAATTAAATTCAAGCACCGACTTCGAAAAGTCAAATTTATAAAAGAATAAATTCAAATGAAAATTAAAATTCAAGCACCGAATTCGAAAAGTCAAATTCGTAAAAGAATAAATTTAAATCAAAATTAAAATTCAAGCACCGACTTCGAAAAGTCAAATTTGTAAAAGAATAAATTAAAATCAAAACTAAAATTCAAGCACCGATTTCGAAAAGTCAAATTTATAAAAGAATAAATTCAAATGAAAATAAAAATGCAAGCAATTAAAAACCAATAGAATCTGATATCTTACTTTTTTGGTAATGCAGCTTTCCAGATGTTGTTGATGGAAGAAAAAGGGGAGGGAGATTTAATTTCTACTAAACTGGTACTTCAATTATCTAACCAAATCCGAGTTTCGAAGTTATTATCGAGAACGGACCCGGGAATACTGACTGTCCGAATACAGAACTAGAAAAACTTTAACTAACTGTTTCCGAAATTCTCGCCGTTTTTATACTATTCCTAATCTCCTAATTTGCGTCAGAGAAAACCTTGAGATGACCGCGTGATTTCTGCATGTGGTCCAAATTCTAAGTATTCCGATAGATCGGCAATTTTCCTATTTGATAATCAAAAGACTTTCGCCGATTTAGTTTTATAACCTGGCACAATTTACCAGAGTAATGGGAGAAAAAATCCCCTCCAAAGTCCCCGCACGCGTTCTCGCGTTTGTATTTGTCAAGCACGTTCTCTAACTGTCTTACTCCTCCCACTCACTTCTACTACAAATTTTTCCGTTCCAAAATATGTCTAGACGGTCTAGACATTATTTTCTTTTGTCGATTGTTCCGTCGGAAAATCGTTTTCACACAGAACGACAAATTATCTGCCCTCTCATGTGGAAAATAATCATCTCACCGACGTCACCGTAAAGTTCGACAACGTATGAATGACAATGAGGATCATAATTACAAGTCCATAATTTGTTACAAGAAAAAAAAAATGCTTTTTTTGTCAGAGTAGATTTTCACAACTGAAATATATGTAGGAAAATTGTTTCGAGTTTCTTTCAGATAAAGAGCACAAGTTTGTCGATATTCGTTTCCGTTGTAGGTAAATCTTTTGTATTGAACAAAATGCAGTAGATTTAAATTTGAGCGAATCGAAAAATCTCTGAAAATTTCTTTTATTCTCAATTCAAAATAAACTCCAAACTGAAATTCGTACGTAGCTTGCAACTGATGGTTAGTGGAAATGGATTGCGGTAAATAAATCCTACTATCTATGCTATGAACAATTTTTTTACACAAGCGGTGTTTGTCTTCAAATCGCATGCACCAAATATTCCGCAAAGGACCAGCTCGTTTAATCATTGTAGGAAAATGAACCATGTAATGAAACTTCAAAGTCATGTTGCCTTTTGTAATTTCCATGTGTAAACTGTGGTGTTAACAAATAAGAACGCGAAGGAAATCTTCCATTCCGGGATAGTAAGAAGGTGACATAAGAAGAAGTGACATTAAGAAAACAAAATGTATGTTACAGAGTATTAACGCGTGTTGTGTTTGTAAGACGAAAAAACTAGTGAAAACAGTTTTGAGAATTCAAGGACTTACCTTCAAAATTTTCTGCGTACTTCCCAGGAATATCGAGACTTGAAAAAGTTGCCGAACCATTTTTTCGGCAAATAGCGACAATTGTTGTTAAACTAAATCACTTTTCACGATTAAATTGTGTAAATTTTGACGAATTTTAATTTAACTTCCTTGTTTCTGCTTGCTTCAATCTTTTGGCAAAGAAGGCAAAACTACATGTCTTTTATCTGCTGGCGTTTAATACTTTCTTAGTTAATTAATTTCTTTAAAAAAGATTCTGCGAACCCTAAACACCACGTATGTGTGGAATCAAATGCGCAACCCAAACTTCGTCAAAATCTTCCAAATCTTTTAACGCTCAATTGCCTTTGATGCCGCAAGATGCAAATGTTAGGTGCTTTTTTTTATATTTCTACATCTTTTCGATGGGACTCTTTGCTTTGTAAAATAAGTTCACTTCCAAGTGTGGGGTAACGCATTGATTCCATGAACGATTCGGCACGCTGATAACAATAAGTACAACCATAAAAAGAGTCGTATTGTGTCTTATTTTGAATTAGAGCATCAGCTGGTAAATCAACTGCCGCAAATAGCACTCGCAATTTCACTACGTCACTTTCACCTTTTTTTGAGCGAACTATTTTTTTTTTCGTATTCTAATTTCGTCAGTTGTTGGGCGAATATTTGTATAAACAAGAGCATTAGATTCGGATGAGGTTCGTGTTGTGCAATCATAACTCCAGCTAGTAAAACAAATTTGGGGGGGGGGGTAAAATAACGTTCAACGTTTTATTTGATATTGATGTAAACTTTTTGGAAAAAGTGCATGTGATTTAGTCGATTCTAGAGTTACGAAACTTGATCACAGAATGATATTAATTACAATTTATTATATACCTTATAATAAATATCGAGTGGCATTTAAATTTCACTAATTATTCATTCATTTCATGAATAAATAAATTTATTATGTTTAAGGTAATGACGTATAACAGTTAACTTTTCTTGGAATAAATGATGAATGGCGGAAATTCAAATTTACATCCATTTCCTGTCATTTCCAATTTCTTCAAAATATTTGCCATTTGAATTTGTAAGCTGAGAAACTTGAGCGTTTACTGTCTGACTATACATCCATGTTAACCACTAGGAATTCAACAAAATAAAACAGTGTATTATATATTGGCTAACAGACCTCCTCGATTCTGAGGAGTCTCGCAAGTGAGAGGGAGTTGTGAATGAGAGCCAGTTATCGGATAAAATAGGGTTTATTGAAATACATAGTCTGGAAATACAATCATAGGCACGAACTCCTTTCCTCAATCTCTGCTTGTCCCTGAAGCTGCCCCGAAAAGTTCCTCGTAGGACGGAGGAGGCCCGATATCAGCTCCGGGGCGAAGAAGGGGGGGGTAAGCCTGGTTCCTCGTTTTCCTCTAAAAGGCGTGTTTCGGTGTTGGGTGACGGAAATGGGGAGGAAGGCTTCTCTGGAACGACGCGGGTCGCGACTTGCGGTTCCTACTGCGTTAAGTCAATCACCTCCGGTCGCTGTCTAGATGTTCTTGCACGGCGGGCCGGTCGAACTCGTCCTGTGCGGTACCGTTCGAGCTGATCTCGGAGAGCCCATACCAACATATACGGGAGGCGTACCATACGGTCCTCAAGGATGACTGGGACCGAGGGGGCAGGGGGTGGCGAAGGCGAAGTGACCCTTGTAATCCCAGGGAAGTTGGGGCCAGTCTGGGCCAGCAGTAGATTGATCCGCTCGTCGAGAGTTGGACGAGGGGGGCCTCAATCGTTCCAGTTGTAGGTGTGACAATCACAGAAGGTGGGGGCTCGGTGATGATTGAGTCCGGTCGGTTTGTGTTTGCTTCCTGCAGGAGTCCCAACACGTAAGGAATTGCGTCCTTAAGGTTCTCCGGGTAGGTGTCGATCCTGGGAATGCGACCCGAGTGGAATTTTAACTCCACCTAGATTTCCGGGTATCTTCGGTTCTTGAAGTGTTGGAATCCTGCTTTCACACACAAGCCGTGTTTACGTGCCTTTTTCTTAGCTTCAACTAAATTGGAAGAAAACCTGGCGACTGGTGTGCAAGGAAAAAAAGGGGGGATTACAGACTGAATTAATTAGAGCGGAAAAAGCCCAAGAAGGTTGGTACGAAACCAGCCATGAATTTGAATTGAAAATACATAATCAGAACTTACAAGTAAGTACGAAACTAACTTGCATTTGAATTATTAATTCGAAAATTCAGAATCATAAATTACAAGTTAATACGAAACCAACTTGTATTTGAATTAATATCCTGAAAATTCAAAATCAGAAACTACAAGTTAGTACGAAACCAACTTGCATTTGAATGAATAATTTGAAAATACAAAATCAGAAACTACAAGTTAGTACGAAACCAACTTGCATTTGAATGAATAATTTGAAAATACAAATTCAGAAACTACAAGTTAGTGCGGAACCAACTTGTATTTAATTTAAAAATATGAAAATACAAAATCAGTAACTACAAGTTAGTACGAAACCAACTTGTATTTGAATTATTAATTTGAAAATTCAAAATTAGAAATTACAAGTTAGTACGCAACCAACTTGTAATTGAATAATAATCTGAAATTTCAAAATCAGAAATTACAAGTCAGTACGAAATCAACTTGTAATTGAATGAATAATTTGAAATAATTTCGATTACCCACTTTTAGGGTTTCGGTTCCTTAAGAACTGATGATTCTCAGAATATTCTTCCGAAACGCGTTTATTCAGTTTATTTTTAATAGTTATATATTTGTTAGTTTAGAATACGAAAAAAAAAAAAAAAAAAAAAAAAAAGAAAAAAAAAAAAAACAAAAAAAAAAAAAAAAAAAAAAAAAAAAAAAAAAAAAAAAAAAAAAAAAAAAAAAAAAAAAAAAAAAAAAAAAAAAAAAAAAAAGAAAAACTCTAACTGTTTTTATTTCGCATCCGAATCTTGTACCCAACTGCTCTGCTCCACGAAATTCGGGTTTTTTATATGCGACGAAAAACCGAAGTTCCTGTGCAAAATTTGATAAAACGCTGCTTACGTGAATTGGT
The DNA here is from genome assembly GCA_030522825.1 of Platygaster orseoliae. Lineage (NCBI taxonomy): Eukaryota > Metazoa > Arthropoda > Insecta > Hymenoptera > Platygastridae > Platygaster > Platygaster orseoliae. Next base: position 22,515 of record JAPYZL010167151.1, read on the forward strand.
TTTTTTCCTAATAGATTATTGTTTGTAATCTATTGATTTGCGTCAGAGGTACCCTTGAGCGATCCAAATCGTAAGTATTTCTGATGGTTAGTAATTTTCCTGTTTCATAGTTAAAGATCTCATTAATGAAAGTTCTCTAAGCTCTCTTATTACGTGTGAATCCCGATGCGACCGGTTCGATCCATATCTTTTTACTCACTCGAGTGGAAGCGATGTCAGATTATTTGAAAAGAATAAACTCGTTGAAGTGTGAATTATTGACGCATTGAAGTGGAATAAAATCTTAATTCTCATAAATGAATTTTTAAAAATTATACCATATATTGCCAATATATAACAAGTGGTTACAAGTTACAAGTTGACTGATATCAATTATGTACATTGTCACGAGCGAGCAGTTGGGAATAATTATTATTTTTAAGATTGGCGATGTTGGACTGTTGTCCAGGAATCTTATTCCTCACTCTCGTCAAAACGGAAAGGACCCTCTATAGGCAACGGCCTATAGTGACCCTTAGTTCGACTTTCGAAAAGGAAAGGAAGATAAATAATAACTTGTTTTTAGAGTGCTTAATAGTCTACAAGAGACCCTTATTATTTAAACTTAATTCGATATACATATGAATGAATCTTAACGGTATCGTGTACAAGCAATCTTAAATC
>JAPYZL010167167.1:0-22818 GCA_030522825.1 Platygaster orseoliae
GTACTGAATAAAATAAAAAAAAAATTATGTGTGTATGTGTAATAGTTTTTTTTAACAGCCCGTCAAAATTGCACTGATATTTTTGCCCCACCCTGTAGTATAAGGGAACCACATTTTCATATTTTGTTATTCACATAATTAAAGTTCAAAATTAGAAATCATTTTCTGTCAATCTTTTTATTTTACGTTTCATGGAATTTTCTCGTTCAAAATGTTCATTTATTCGAAATCCATACTTTGAATAAGTGCTTTTCACCAGAAGATATTGACAATCCGCGATGAAAATAAAATCACAGAAATAGCATATTTAAATATTATTTGAATATATATATTCATATATAATTTGAAATAGCATATTTGAAGTAGAAACCTAAAATTCGTTTCACGATTTTTCTATGTTTGAAACTATCTAATTTGTGATTCGATTTTGAATTTGAAAATGCTGAATATTCATTTTTCTATAATTTCTCCATTTGAACTTTCACTCTTTCAGCTAAAATACTTTATTCTTAAAAATTTTAAAAACTAAGTTTTTTGTTTCCATATTATCTTTAGAAATTGTAAAATTTTCAAATTGAAAACATCGAAACCTTTGAATTCTCAGATCCAATAAATTTATTTTTATCTGCTTCCAACTATCATAAATCTTAATATTTTAGAATTTTTGAATTAAAATTTCATAGTTTCAAAATTCGAGTAATTTTTATTTCTTGAATATATGCAACGAATTATAACAAAAAAAACCAGTTGAACACTCGTAAATATAAATTTAAAAATGATTCTCTGAAATTGGGGAGTTTTTCGTTTAAAATATATGGTATCATAAAATTAAATAAATAATACAATGTGTAAAAACCATGAAATTTAAAAATAGATTGAAACAATTACTTGAAAATGATGGATCATGGATTTTCAATAAAAATTCCCTATGCACGGAAAAAATTTTTTGGCAAAAATTACCAAACAATACAGGAATCGCTGGACGATGGCGAAGTTTTGTCACTTTTTCCCAAAAAATATAGTAATTTTTACCATATTTTTAGAATTTCTTACCAAAAATGTGGTAAAAATTACTATATTTTTTGGAAGAAAGTGACAAAATTTCACCATTGTCCAGCGATTCCTGTATTATCTGGTAATTTTTGCCAAAAAATTTTTTCTGTGTGAACAGAATGCAGTTATTCATAAATTAGAAGAAAAAAATCAATGCGATGAGAAAATATTATTCGTACATTTTTCTTTTACATTTATAACAATTTAAAAACTTTTCTATAAATACTTACACCATTACTCAGAAATTTTTTAAATTTCGAACATGTACAAAAAAGAAAAAAAAAGTTCAATAAAAATGACGTCACTTTAAGTTGATCAGTAAAATTAAAAAAAAAAATATATAATATTAAAATTGAACAGTGCATTATCTAACCGAATTTGAAAGAAATAACAACCAATTGATATTATCATTCTATAATAAATTTTATTGAAAGAACAATAATCACAATAACAGCCAAAATAAAAATAATTCCAATGAAACTAAGTCAATACTACATTTTTTAGTGAATTAAAATATAAAATCAGAAAAGATTACTAGTAAACATAATGTTTGTATTACTAATGAAATTTACATGTAATTTAGATTAAGTTAGTTTCGTCTTAATGAATGAAAATTGATTATAAAATTATCTATGTTAATTTATTGATAATAAGATCAATTATTAAACGTAATTTAAATATTATACATTTACATGAAACTGATAAATATTAATTATGATTGTTTTATATTTTTAAAATTTTTATCTCAGTTTTTCTTTCAATTCATTCTTCTTGTGGTAAGTAAATTAAACGATTCATTATTGTAAATTATTTTTTATGTAAAAAATGTTGTTTTCTTTGTTTGTAAGGATCCTAATGTGGCTCTAAAAAAATGAAAAAGGAATTTCCTGTATCCATTCATTTGTTTAGTATAAATGTTTTAAATTTCTGAACTCGAGGTTTTCATATAACTTAATTTGTTTCCAGGTGTTCATGAACTTGGTACTTTTTGTTTAAAATACCTTAGCTCAATGAGATCTCCCAACTCAGCTGGTAGACTGCGTAATTTGTTACTGCTGAGATCTAGAACGCGCAAATGGATAAGTTGTCCTATTTCAGGAGGTATCCTCTGCAGGCAGTTTTCGTTTAAAAAAAGCTGTGTCAAATGAGTCATCTGCCAGAGATTAGGACTCAGGTTCCTGATGTTCCCTGTTATCTCAATGGCCGTCCAAGAAGACTTCTTTCCAGAGTTTGAGTCTTCTGTCGACATGATGGTATGCACGCGACGCGGGTTCGAGTTTTCATACTTGTCTTTGTGATTTCTGGACATCCTGAATCCTAAAAAATTATTAAATGATTTTCATGAACAATAAAGTTCAGACTGAAAATAAGGTGCCAACATCGAATACTAAAACATATAAAAAGGCAAAAAACATTATTATTATTATTTTTTTATTAATAAGGGTTTTGTTAACATGAAGAAAATTATTAAATAATAACAGCAAGTCAAAAAGGTAAGAAAATTCTCAAATTTTGTTAATAATTATTAATAAACTAGTTATGAAATCAATACTTATATTCAAATTATTTAATTTTGTTTTCTTTTCCAGTTATTTTGCATTATAAAAATAATTCTTGTTCTAATAAATTTCAGTTCATGGCAGCACCTTGTTATAGACAATTTAGATTATATTTTACATTTTTTTTGGATTTTTGGACATAGGACTCGGGATTGGGACTGGAAAATTGTTCTGGGAGTGGGAAATCCATGTATCTATAGGAATATACATTTTTTTAGATGAGTGTTTCCAGTACTTTTATTTACACTGGGAATCTGTATCGTCATCATAACGATAATATCGTGCTATGAACGATATTATAAGCTTGTCATGAGAATCCAGCTGGATCGTGGTATCCACAATATTAGATACTTTTCAGTGTATAATTGATCTCAAAAAATTCTTCACGTTTTTCAAGATATCCTATGCTATTATAAAATGCAACATTGATTGCAAAAAAAAATTATATTCTACGGTTGATGTATTCAGCGCAAATTTTTTTCAGAACTTTTTTCATGTCTCAATTTGTTCCATATTAATCTGTTTAAAATCATGTTTTACTTATTCATCAAATTAGCAAATAAGAATTTACAATTTTTTTTCATTTATGACAAGTTGGGAAGTTGCATGGAAAAAAATCGAATTCAGCAACAAATGTATTTATAGTATTAATAAAAAAAAAAAACGATATAGAATTTTTGTTTCTCGAAAAATTGATTATTGTGTAGGATATGTTAATTTTTGATTTTGTATATATGTATAGATGTACTGAACATGCAAACAACATCACTTTATTTGACTTTTTAAAACGATGTGTCACACTTAATTTTTGAGATATGACGACCATTGGTATCAGCAATAAAAAAAAATTGATATAACTTCCCAAATGTTAGGTGAAATAATAAGTAGCAAAGAGAAAAATAATTACAGACTAACTTTTGAGTATAAGAAAGAAGTATTTCATATCCAAAATAATGACATTTTTTTTGTGCAGACCTCTTCGTTATAAAAAAAAATTATAGGTGATAAAACATTGATTCTCATTGTCAGAATCAATAGAAAGTAAAATCAGTCTTGTAAATTGTCTTGAAATTATTGAAACGGCTGAATAAATAGAAAAAAATACCATTAAATAGCACATTCTTCCTTATTGGATTTATAATTTTGAAAATTTATTTAATAAAGCTGAACCACGCTTATTTTATTAATTTTTTTGTTGCGGTAATAATTATTAATTAACCATTTATTATAGGTACACTGGTTTTGAGAAAATTTTTAACTTAACATTGAATTTCTAAAGCAACTCGGAAAAAACATAAAATAGAAATTCACACAGTGAGTTTTACTTTTTTATTGCTTTTCTATTAATCTTAAAAAACTCATCTAAACCATAAAAAAGTAAAATCATGTGAACAAAAATATTTAATTATTTATATAAATTCTAGCATCTTTTGAACAAGCAAAAAACATGAAAATATAAAAAAAATTTTATGAAATAGCATATAATTAATTTTATGAAATAAAAAATTTAATAAGTATACTGAAAAATCTGGACTACGCTGATTTTATCAATATTTTTCTTTAACAACAAGAACACTTTTCTTTCTAGTCTTAATTATTTATTGATTATTAATTAAAGTATATAAGGTTTCAGAAAAATAATAAACATTTGATGAAATTTCTATAAACATGAAATAGATGGATCAACAAATAAAAACTTACACAGAGAATTTCACTTTTTTTCTTGCTTTTCCCTGAAATTTGAAAAACTGATCTAGACTATAAGAAAGTCATTTTTATGATGAGGAATATGTAATTATTTATGTAAATTCCAGCATCTTGCAAACGAGTAAAAAACATGTATCTGAAGTTCCAAACGTTTAAAATTAAACGAAAAGAAAAAATATATAATTTCTTGATTTTTCGTCATGGAGAAGATTGTGTTAAATATTTTTGTGGGGACTATAAAGTTTGCTGTTATGATTGAAAAGTCCTAGAAAGAAGCAGAAAAGTTTTTCTTTCCTGAAAACTCATATATTTTTCATTTTCGTTTAATTTTAAACGTTTGGAACATCAGGTACATTAAAAAACGCAAAAAAATATTAAGTAAATAAATCAAAAATGCTATGAAATAATATATATTGAACTTTATTCAATTTAAAATTTAGTGAGTATATAAAAAAATCTGAACTGCACTGATTTTATTTTTTTTTTTTTTTCAACAAAAAGGTATATTAAATTGAAGTATACTAGGTTTGGAAAAAAAATATAAACTTTGAATAAATTTTCATTAGAACCCTAAAAAAAACATATATCAACAAATAAAAACTAACACCGTGAATTTTACTTTTTTTCTTGCTTTCTCTTGAATCTCAAAAAAAAAATCATTATTTATGTATATTCTAGCACCCTGCAATCGAGCAAAAAAAGCACGAGTGTATAAATATTTAGTAAAAAATACCATGTGTTATTTTATTGAATTTAAAATTTATTACATACATTAAATAAATCTGGACTGCACAGATTATTTATTGTTTTTCTTCAACAAAACTATTTGTTAAAAAAAAAAATAAATTCAAAACTCGTGATGACATTTCTATAACCCTGAAAAAACAGATCAACAAATAAAAACTCGCACAGTGAATTTTACGTTTTTCTCGCTTTTCTATGAATTTTGAAAAACTGATCTAAATTATAAAAGTCAAATTCTATGGACAGGAATATTCAATTATTTATGTAAATTCAAGCACATTGAAAACGAGTAAAAGAAGCAAAAATATGTAAGTAAATAAATAAAAAATAGTATGAAATAGTATATTGTACTTTATTGAATTAATAATTTAGTAAGTATATTGAAAAAATCTTTACTTCACTAATTTTGTTAACAATTTTTTTCAACAAAAAAATATATTAAATTACAGTATTCAAGGCTGTGCAAAAAAATATAAACTTTGAAATAATTTTTTATAAGAACCCTCAAAAAAATATGCACAAATAAAAACTAACACAGTGAATTTTACTTTTTTTCTTGCTTTCCCCTAAATCTCGAAAAATCAATCTTAACATTACATGTCAAATTCTACGAACAAGAATCTATAAATATATAGTAAAAAATAACACATTTTATTTTATTCAGTTTAAATCTCAGTACGCATATTAAAAAAATCTGGACTGTACAGATTATGTATTATTTTTCTTCAACAAAAAGATTCATTAAATTAGAAATAAATTCTAATCTCATGATGACATTTCTATAACCCTGAGAAAACAGACCAAAAAAATGTACCTGAAGTTCCGAACGTTTATAAAATAAACAAAAACAAATAAAAATTTATTTTTCATTTCCGCCTAAGATTAAAATTAAAAACAATGAGAAAAGTTAAATAATATTTGTTAAATATCAATAATTATAAATTAATTCTATTACTAGGAATGGTAGAACAATTTTCTTCATTTTTTCGTTCATTTTTAAACGTTTCGAACTTCAGAGACATCAAAAAAAAAAAAAACACACAGCGAATTTCACGTTTTTTCTTGCTCTTCTATGAATTTCGAAAAACTGAACTAAACCATAAAAAAGTAAAATTCTATGGACAGGAATATTCAATTATTTATGTAAATTCTAGCACATTGCAAATGAGTAAGAAAAGCAAAAATATAAAGTAAATAAATAAAAATTACTATGAAATATTATATTGTACTTTATTCAATTAATAGTTTAATAAGTATATTGAAAAAATCTAAACTTCAATTATTTTCTTGACATTTTTCTACAACAAAAAAATATATAAAATTAATGTATTCTAGGTTTGGAAAAAGAAATATAAACTTTGAATAAATTTTTTTAAGAACCCTCAAAAAAATACGAACATATAAAAACTAACACAGTGAATTTTTTCTTGCTTTCCCCTGAATCTCGAAAAATCAATCTCATCATTACATGTCAAATTCTACGAACCAGAATACATAAATATATAGTAAAAAATAATACATTTTATTTTATTGAATTTAAATATCAGTACGCATATTAAAAAATCTGGACTGTACAGATTATGTATTATATTTCTTCAAAAAAAAAGATTCATTAAATTAAAAACAAATTATAATCTCATTATGAAATTTCTATAACCCTGAAAAAACAGACCAACAAATAAAAACTCACACAATCAATTTCACGTTTTATTTTACTTTTTCCAGAATCTCGAAAAACCAATCTAAACCATAAAAAAGTCAAATTCTAGAAACATTAATATGCACTTATCAACGTGAATTCTAGCATCTTCCATGTGAGCAAAAAAAGCGCCAATTTTCGCAATGTTGCAAGTAGCCGTCATAACCTGAACGAGAAACATTGTAAACTGGAAGGAATTGCAGTTGATTTTCGGGAAATTTCAAGTAAATGTTTGGGAGAAATGTATGGTTTTTTATGGGGATGCGAGTTTTCGACAATTGCATTCAATGGGAGCGCAGCGTTTGCGGAGCGAACTCGGTTTTAGGCCCAGGTGAAACGAGGGCGTTGAAAATGAGAAAATGAGGAGCGTACCTTCATCTACCTCTCAGCGAATCAGGGGAGCAAGGGAGATTTTGCGAAACTCGCGATTAGATTTTTGCGTACACAAAACTACTTGACAAACACGACTGCAACAAAGCACGAAAACACTGGGTACACAAACACCATCAACTACACGTCCCGACCGCACGAACATCGGCGGAAACGAACGATCACACACGGTTCGAATTTTATACGCATTTCAACGGTCAACTCAAAGATGGCACCTTTCCTACATTTCCTATAGAGATCCTCAAAATAGAGAGATTGGCCCAGCAGTTGGCAGCACTGCAGCAGACAATTGTATTGCTGCTAAGGGGTTGGACATAACAACTTGTCTCATGTGTGTATCACGATTTTCAGCGTACACAGACTGCTCAATAATCAAACGATCACTACGGACCTCTCTATCTACCCGTATGTGTCTCGCAGGTGTGGAAAAGAGAGGTCCGTTGATGATCGTTTGATTATTGAGCAGTCTGACGTACAACAAGATAGGCGACGAGCGGTCCATGTACTATATGGTCTAAGATGTCTACAAACTCTGATTGGTTCGGACTGGAAAATGGCCGCCCCAATGTTTTTGACATCGGCGTGATATCTAACCTAACGCGACAGCAACTTATGTGATTGTGTAGTTCACGCATGCACGTACACACTCTTACAGTCCGCCATTTTCAAGTTCGTGGCCAGTCTCTCTATTTTAAGGGTCTCTAATTTCCTACCGGATTTACAATTTTGCGAATGGAAATGATTTTTTTTGCAGATTTTAGGAAAACCATGCCCAAAACACTTGAACAATGAAAATCCGAGCTCTAAATAAAAATATGTAGAAAATAAAATTTATGCAACAACCAAACTTGAACACCTTTTTTGAATCCTGAAAAAAGCCCGCAAAATTTGCGCGATACCTCGCAGATTTTGTACGAACTTGTAACTCAATTTCAAACGCTTCACAAATCCCTGACAATAATAAAATTGATCAAAATTAAAAACCGTAAACGTGTCTCCCGAAATCGGATAAATTCGTCAACGTCATCAACATTTATTTTTTTTCTCGTTCATGGTTGCGTATTGTTGTTCTCCGGGTGTTGAATTTTTCGCAGCGAAATTTGTCGAAATTCGTTTTTGCAGCGAAGAGACGACGCAAAGTGGGGAAATTATATTTCAAGTGAATTTACGCTCCCGTTTTCCTGGGATCGAAAGAAGAAAATGTTTTCGATTTCGTGTTATGAATATTGAGCATTGAAGGCTACGGAAGCAACAAATTCAAAAGGTCACGGACGATCGAAATTCACTTGGAATTTATCGTCTGGAAAATATGACGTTCTTTTGCTGCGAATCTAAGGCTTGAATACTCTGAAAATTTTGGGAGACGTAACCTGTAATTCCATGACTTCTACACCAAAAAATACGTGAGTTAATTAACAGTTTGAGTCACTAAGATTTATTTTTTTCAGGGTGATAAGGTTCTTCCATGTAAAGAATAAATAATTTGATCCATCCCTGAAAAAAGATGATTGATAACAGATAAATTTGATAAACTAGGTACGAAGATTGTTTTTGTGAAATTCTTAGAATTATTAAAATGTGCAATCTGGTAATTTATAATTTGGAATTCAAAGTAACACTCTACAAAGTTTTGATTTTTAAAAGTTTGCAATTAAAAAAAAAAAGATATTTTTTTGAATTTCAGAAAGTACAGAAATATTTAGGCTGAATTTATATATGTAACAGATGTGACTCGCAATGAAAATCTTTCAGCACGAAATTTTTGGTATGTAACGATGCATGAAATTTCTTTTCACAAATTTTCATTTCCCGTCATATATTCTATATTATAAATTATCTATTTTGGTTAGATATTTGAATATATTTTTTTTTATATTTATGTATCTTTTAAATTAACACTTTGAAATTTTTTTACATTGTGTAAATGAGTGGTTGAGAGCAAAAGACAAACTAGTAAGAGACATAAAAAATGGAGTTCTCACTCTGTCAGTCTCTTACTAGTTTGTCTTTTGCTCTCAACCGCTCAAATGTTCTTCGTTAAATGAATAGTTTTATCATTATTTATTATATTTTTTATACTGAAAAAATTGCATATTTTAGAATTAATTTCATTCAAGTCAAAGTCAAATTTTTCAATGTTATATATCTAAAAAACTTTTTTCGATAAATAGAAATCTTTCATTACTGTTCATAAAGGTATTGAATGAATGATGATATTATATTATTATGAATAATGTAAATTCAGAAGTTAAATTATTCAGAATTTGAAATTTGTGAGAAACAATTTGTAATTCTATGACTTTAATACGAAAAAGATTGTGAGTTTAAAAAGTAGTTTGAGTTACCAAGATTTATATATTTTTGAGCGTAATAAGACTGTTTGACATAACAAAATAATTTGATCTATGGAAAAATATGATTGATAAGAGATGAATTTGATAAACCAGAGATAAAGATCGTTTTTCTGAAATTATTGAAATTATACAAATTTGCAGTCTGGAATTTTGAAATTCGGAATTCTACTAAGAACTCAAAAATTCTTCAATCAATAAGAGTCTGCAATTGAAAAAAAGTATTTTTTGGAATTACAGAAAGCACAGAAATATTTATAATAAATTTATTAATCCAACAGATTTGACTAGAGATGAAAAACTTTCAGTGCAAAATTTTGGACATTTAATAATGCACAAAATTATTTTTTCGGAATTATAATTTCTTCATATATTCAAAATGATAAAAAATGTATTTCAGTGAGATGTTTCATTAATAAAATTTTTTATTTTAATGTTCATATATCTTTACAATTAACACTTCGATATTTTATGTATATTCTGTAAATGAGAGGTTGAGAGCAAACGACAAACTAGTAAGAGACAGATGGAGTGGCAACTCCATGTTTTCTGTCTCTTACTAATTTGCCTTTTGTTCTCAACCGCTCAAATATTCTTCATTCATTGAAATTTTTCATCATTATTTATAGTCATTTTCTCATATTCTGAAAATTCCATATTTTAAAATTAATTACATTGAACCTGTCGAATTTTTTGATGTTATATATTTCAAAAAATTGTACTCGGCAAATTAAATTTGTTTTTACTATTAGTCATGAAATTGAATAAATAATAAAATTATAGTATTCTTTGTAATATAACTTCAGTATTAAAATTATTCAAAATTTTGAAATTTGGGAGAACTAATCGATAATTTTTTGACTTCTCTACCAATAAATATGTAAGTTAATTAAACAGTTTAAATATCTAAGATTTTTTTTGAAGTGGAACTTCTTTTCCTGGGGGGTAAATCCAGGGGTCGAGAATTCCCATGTTAAGGTATTACGTCCGTGATGAAGATAGGCGCAAGCTGCCGCTAACTTCAGCTCATTGTTTTATTTTGGTCGCGGCAACACCGCAGTACACTGCAGAGTACTGTCCTTTTTTACACTAGAGTGAGAGATCATTCTGTCATGGAACATGATCAAGTACAGTGTTGCCAAGTTTGCTAATCGAGTAGGAAAAACAAGTTTTTCGAAAAAACAGTACAATGAAAATTTGTGTCTGATACAGCAAATTTTGTGTAATTGCATTTTTCAATTGTGGTGAAATTTTTAAAAAAATCTATCTCGTGGTTTTTTGGAAATTTGTAAAAATATGCTACTGCCCATTTGAATACATGTTAAATTTAGGAATTTTTTTACAAAAAACTAGACAGTGAATCGAGTTGAAATTTTGCAGATTCACTTAGTACGCATACAAGATTATCTGTGATTTTTTTCATAAAAATCTATCTCATAAATTCAACTATGGACGTAATACCTTAAAACACGGGCAAATGATCCGACTGGATTTCGCATGTAATAGTTGGTAGATGGCGTTAGTTTCTGATACAACTATATATCTATATATATATTAACCCATAAAAAATAATTACGCTGTCAAGTACTAGTACATGCATTTACAAATATCATAAAATTAATGATGATTTGTTAATTGTTATTCAAAAAATTTTTTCCAACATTTTTTTTCAAAGAATTGTTTTTTTTTTCGAAAAAAATTTTTTCCAAAAAAATTTTTTTTTCAAAGAAATTTTTTTTTTCAAAACATTTTTTTTTTAATTTTTTTTTTCAAAACTTTTTTTTTTTTTTTTTTTTTTTTTTTTTTTTTTTTTTTTTTTTTTTTTTTTTTTTTTTTTTTTTTTTTTTATAATATTTTTTTTTTTTTTTTTTTTTTTTTTTTTTTTTTTTTTTTTTTTTTTTTTGAAAAAATTTTATCATTGAAAAAATTTTTTTTTTTTAATTTTGTTCAATACAGTTTTTTGCTGCTTTCATAAGAACCTCGAATCGATTTTTTAATGGATAACAAGGACAGCTGTTATAAATAGACATATTTATATTCATTGCTTTATTGAAGATTACAAAAAGCGAACAAAATTACAGAAAGTGAACGAAGTAACGCGGTGTTCCACTTCTATCGGGTGTCCAACGACACACACCCAAGTTTTTTTTTTAAGGTTAATAAGAATGTTTCACATAAAAAAATGATTTGATCTATAAAAAAAAATTATTGGTAAAAGATAAACTTAATAAAATTGGCATGAAAATCATTTTCAAGAAATCATTAAAGTTATAATCATTTTCGATTTGGAAATTTGAAATTTTGAATTCAAAGTAGCATTCTAAAATCCTTTGATCATCATGAGTAGGACTGACAAAAATATTGATTTACATATTAAATATTTATTTACATATTTTGAGATAATTTCGAGGTAAATCCATGTTTTTCAATTTTTGCTATTATCGTCTATATTTTTCTATTTTGGCGCTGTATCGAAGGAAAAATTTTTCGAATTTGTCTATGACGATTCAAATACATCGTTTCTTAAGTAAAAGGTGAGGTAAATATTGCCTCTATTATTTACAATATTTACTGTAAAAGTAAATATTGAAGACAGTGGTCGTTCATTTCAGTTTGAAAATTTACAAAAACATGTCATTATTCATTGTAATTCTTTCAGTACTTGTGATTAAAATAAATATATATCTTCCATATTTCAGCCGTTTTTTGTCAATACATACATACATATTTTCGTACTTTTTCGTTCATTTTTTTGTCAGCCCTAATCATGAGTTTGCAATTAATAAAAAATATGCATTTTTCGGATTTTTTGAAAGTACAGAAATATTTTATAATAAATTTATGTATCCAACAGATTTTACTGAAAACAAAAATCTTTCAGTGTAAAATCTTTTTAACAATGCACAAATTTTCTTTTTCTGAATTCTTCTTATCAATTATATATTCTCTATAACAAATAATGTATTTTATTAAGATGTTCCATTAATTATTTTATGTCAGTACTCCAAAAGTCTTATAACTTAAAAATCTCGAAGGGAATATATTTTTCCAAAAAACCTCCCCCAAAAATTTATCTTCGAATAATTTATCAATAATGCAATAATTCTATGATTATAGGTACGCAGAAAATGACAGTTTTAGAGGAAGAAAAAGATGTGGATGAGCAGTCGATTCCACCAAAAAAAAGAATATGTCTATCATCACGTAAAAATCTTCCCTCCGAGCCTGTTCCGCAAATTTCTAATTCCTTTGCGAAAACGAAAGCAGCTGTAGACAACTGCTCTGTCCCAAAAGGTATCATACATTTATTTGTTCAAATCCACTTACTTTTTATTATTGAAATACACACTATATTAAAAAAAAAAATCACTTTGTCACCTAATCCCATACTTTCGATATCTTATTTCAGACAAAATGGCATTTCCCACTCAAGCCCAAGTCCAAGGAAGCATTTATGCAGACGCACTGCGCGAATCACGTGGCAACGATTACGACAATCTCAAAATCGCCGGTATTTCCAATCTTGGAAACACCTGTTTTTTGAACAGTATCTTGTATACTTTGAGATTCACTCCATCCTTCCTGCAAAATTTACACCAATTGATAACGGAACTAAACAAGTTAAACGAAAAGTATCAAAATAAGGCCAAATCAAGTTCCTTGGGGAGAAATGGAGTTTCTCTAACATACGGCAGTCGTAGTTCAAGCAACAAGGATCTCGTAGCAGCCTCTGCTTTGGAACTGAACAAATCAAAAATACAATTTGCCACCGAACAATTACACGAACTTTTCATCGCGTTGAGGAAAATTGAGGTCAAGGAAAGCAGGGAACCTTACTATCCCACCGGCTTTTTGCACGCTCTCAGGTTCGTAGTCAACTTGAAACGATTGTATTCTTAAAGCAGGGTGTCCAGCTTCCGGGAAATCCTGGAATTCTACTTGAATTTTTTTAAACCTCCGGGAGTTTTTCCTGGCTTAATTGATGCATATTCAAAAATTTTAATTTACAAGCAAAAAGTAGATGGAAGGTTGTTCGGGACATACAAAATGGCCAAAAAAACGTTCCAAAAGTTTCCGTTACAGTGTTTTCCATCATCAAATAAAATTCCGTTAAATTGAATTCTAGAAATCTAAGTAGTGATGCACAAAAGAACAAGAAAATCGTACAAAATGTGGTAAGTGTAAAAAAATGCAAAATAGTAAAAATGTTTTAAAAAGTAGAGAACTAGACCGAATTTCATGAATGTTGACTAATATGGGAAGAAGTATAAATACCAGATATCTTTAAAATACTCCAGTCAGTAGGGCAACTAAAAATATTTATTTAAATAAAAAATATTTAAATAAATATTTTGGCAGTTTTTGGCGGAACAAAAATATTTCACCACTTTAAGATTTTTCGTAAATATTTTGAGGTTTTTCATTTTTAATCCCGAATATTTTCAACAATTTTCGACCAAAAAAAAATTTACTTCTTATGCATGTTTCGCTATTTTCTTTTTCTAAATTTGCATTCAATTCCAATTTCCAATTAATTTGCATTTAATTATTTGCAAATTCAATTAAAAATGAAAAAAAACGAAAATTAAAAATTAAAAAATTAAATTGAAAAAAAATCAAATGAAAAATGAAAATAATTTGCATTGAGTTTTAATTTTCTTTTTCTTACATTTAATTTAATTCATTTCATTTTCTTTAATTTTACAGTTTGAAAATCACTGAGAAATCATTCGACATGTCACATGCTTACAGATTAAGGGGGGAATCCCAATTAGCAGCTCGAAAAATCGGGGTATTTTTGGACATCTTTTCGGAGTTGAAAAAATGAACTAACTTTTTGCAAACTTTCATAATTTATTATAAATCTCTTGAGGTTTAAAATAAATTTTTCTTTGACATGTACAATAATTATATTCGGATTTATATGTGTTGATGTCCGACATGTCTGAATGCGATATTGCAAAATTGCCCGATTCATAGCTCAAAAAGTATTTTACGAATCAACTCAAAATCTTGCACACAGATTGCTGATACATGCTTTTAGTCGGTGAACCACTGAAAACTGGAAAAAAATTGTTCAAACAATTTTTATTTCAACAAATTTCAACAAATTTCAATGTAAAAATCATCTTTTTTTTTTTAAATGGTCACCATTTTGTGAAAAATTGATTTAGATTGATTTTTTTTGGTTCACAGAGTAACTAAGGACCTTACCTTTGAAATGCTTTTTGATTTTTTGGTTTCAAACGTCTGAGTCAAAAGTTAAAACTCGGGCAAATTTCAATTTCGCATTCAAACATGTCGGACATCAGCACGTGTAAATCAGAATATAATTATTGTACATGTCAAAAAAAAATTTATTTTACACCTCAAGATATGTATAATAAATTATGAAAGTTTGCAAAAAATTAGTTCATTTTTTCAACTCCAAAAAGATGTCCAAAAATACCCCGATTTTTCGAGCTGCTAACCCCCTTAATAATCTGTTTACATTTTAAAATAAATAATCAATTGAAACATTATGCTATTTGAATTAGAAGTCGAAGAGATCATTTTCTGCGACAACTTTGATTAGGAGCTGAAAATGTAAACAAATGTACAAAAAACGTAAAATTTGCTTGCATTTTATCATAAATATTTCTTGCTTATCATAAATATTTCCCTGTTTTTCCATGCATGCAGAAATAAATATTTTGTATTTTATTGTAAATATTTTTGGTTGCCATGCTAATCAGTTTTATAAAAATTTTGAATACAAAAACATTGAATTCTATAAATCTATACAGTAATTTATCTGATTAACAGAAAGTTCTCTAAATTGATGTATGAGCAGTTTTTTAAAAAATCCTTTCATGCACGTCAAATATAATTTACTTTGAATTCGAGAATATTAAATTCCAGAAATCTAAAAAGCGATCCACAGAAGAACAAGAAAAATTTGATGAATACGAAAAAGTACGAAAAGTACTAGAAATTTATAAACACCCAAAATCTATGTTGATAAAGCTTCTTTGAAAATCAGTTGATTACTAAAAATTTAAATAACTTTAAATCCTAAATTATCTGATTCTAAAAATCTACATAGAAGATCCACGGAAAAATTAGAAAATCCTTTGAATCGTCTACATATTGGAATAATACTAAAAATACTGAAAGTAATAGAAATCTATGAAATTTTGAATACGAAAGCATTGAATTCTATAAATCTATACAGTAATTTATTATAATACCAGAAAGTTCTCCAAATTGATATTTTAACTTTTTTTTTAATCCGTTCATATATATATATATATATATATATATAATTTACTTTGAATTCGAGAATATCAAATTCCAGAAATCTTAATAACGATCCACAGATGAACAAAAAAATTTTGTAAATACGAAAAATACCAGAAATTTATAAACACTCAAAATCCATGTTAGTAAAGCTTTCTTGAAAATCCATAAATTACTCGTACTAAAAATCTAGATAACTTGAAATCCTAGAGCATCTGATTCTGAAAATCTATACAAAAATTCATGAAAATGTCAGAAAATTCTTTGAATCGTATAAATATTGAAAAATACACAAAATACTAGAAAATCTACATAGTCATCCATAATAATATTAGAAATCTATAAAAATCCTACAAAGTGCTACAAAGATTTATAAATG
Source organism: Platygaster orseoliae (assembly GCA_030522825.1). Classification (NCBI taxonomy): domain Eukaryota; kingdom Metazoa; phylum Arthropoda; class Insecta; order Hymenoptera; family Platygastridae; genus Platygaster; species Platygaster orseoliae. The sequence continues at coordinate 16,162 of JAPYZL010167167.1, forward strand.
CTGAAAAATACTAAAGACTGATAATAATAGAAATCCATGAAATCCTAAAAAAAAACTTTGAAAAAGTAAGAAAAAAGTTGTCGGGCAATACAGAACAAAAAAAATTCGTCAAAGTTTTTATTTTTTTCTGTAATTAACATAAAAAAGTTTACGCTAATTAGTTCGATGATTATTGACAAATATCAAAAAATATAACAAAACAAAAAATAATGATATAAAATCCTCTGCCAGACCATATTATATTCTTCAATTTTACTTTCTTGGCACAAATACTAAATAATAATGAGAAAAAGAGACAGACTGCGGTTATACACGTTTTCATATTTACACAAGTCCCACACTTAAATGTAACAAAAAGGACCGACAATTTGCTAACTTATTGTTTTTATAATCCATTTTTACATTGATAAATCAACTGCATATGTTAGTATGAAAGCCTAATGACTGCTAATGACTCAGAACGAATTGATCACATAGTTATACTGATTTGACACAAGTCAAGTCGAAACAGTCTGCCGAATTTTCATGTTAATTTTTTGTAAGTGACTACTTTTTGTATCACAACTCATCACGATCGATCGTTCGCACGATATGAATTGGAAAATCATCACTGACTAAATATAATATTTATTGATTTCGCAATAAGAGAATTATTGATAAAATACATTATTTTTTCCTCAAAATCCAGATAAAATAAACTATACAAAGTATCCAAATGTCAGATCAAAGAGTATCGTCTTGTCTAGTTTAAAAATTTTTCAAATCAATTCTCATAATGGCTTAATTATTCTGCAGGTTCGTACAAATCATTGCTGAAAACATTGTACAACAATATCATTTTAACATAAAGAGACGTAACCTTTGCTACCTCAGTAAACCAGAAGCAAAGGAATATTTATGATAATTAGATAATTGAGTAAAATGACAGAAATGAACTATTTTTCAAATATGTATAACACCAATCGTGCTCGAGTAAAAACGTGAGTAGTTCTTGCTGTGCGTTGAGCTATATCCCTGATATCGAATTTGTTGATAAAAAATACATAAATATTCAAGCATACGATTTTTTCTTTGTTTTCTTCGGGCACGTACTTAGCTTGTAATTATGAAAGACTCACCTCAACTCTAGGAGCTTTTATTCACAATCTGGGGTGTAGCTCGATGTCGAGCTACACCCCGGATTTTTAATTTTGAAAAAAACGTATTTACACAAGAGCATCCTGATTGGAGAAACTTAATTTTTATTTTTATTTTACTACTTTATTTTTATTTAAATTTTTCCAACATTATTCAATCCTTTAGAACATTGTCAAATTTACTCCAAACCAATTTTTCAACACGATCTTGTATTTTAAGAAACATTTTTCGTATAGTATACTTATACAATGTAATGTTGTAATTTTTATGGCAAACGTAGAAATTTTTTTAATGAAATTTTTCTCTGTATACGAGATCCATCGATGAAAACACGTTTATAAAACTATTAATCACTTTCTTTCGGGTGGCTGGAGCTGGTAGCGACGATTTCCTCTAAAAAATTTTCCCTTTCACCTTACGCCATTTCTTGAAAAATTTTTGCGAATCACATTTTTTCTTAAGGAAACTATATCTATATATTTCCTCAAGGAAACCTGAATGGAATCGAGTTTTAGCATTGAACGTCCAAATCGTTAAAAACCGGTCCGCTCGCGCTGGTATTCAAATACGCGACGCTTATTGGTCGGTGAAGTGTTGATATTGAGAAAGCGGGAAAATGATGCGCAGAGTCTGATACTTAGCGTAAAGATAAGGGAAGCCTTTCTTGCCCTGTACTACCCGACAAGAAAGTTCTCCCAAACTTTATCAATACTGAAATTCTATGTAGATATTATTTTCTTAAACATCTATAAAAATATTAAAATCCCCGTAAACTTTAGTTTCGAGAGCATAAAATTCTAGAAATCTTCACAATTTATAAAAATACTAAAAACACTCGGAACCTATAAAATACTTACAATTTACACATCGACTATTTCTTCAAAAAAATATATAATTAATCAATAAAATAATAGACAATAAACGAATAAAAAATGTTGTTTAATAAAAACGTATCCATAAACAATCTCGTTACAATGTGTTTCGTTATAATAATGGTTTTTTTTCTTGATAAAATATTCAATACAAATAATGTGAGAAAATCACCCGGGAAATCTCCGGAAATTCTGTTTCTGGAAATAACTGGAAACCCTGTTCAAGAGAATTCTCCATCTGAATGCAACGTTTTTTTCAGAGAAGTGAATTCCTTCTTCGAAGGCAACCAACAACAAGACGCTCACGAACTTTTGGTCTGTCTGCTCGACAATATCAGGGAAACGTCGCGGTTGATAGCCAAACACCGAGAAAATCCGTTAGTCAATGGCAAACTCTCGAACCTCGTTATCGATGCTTTTGGATCTGTGGGCCAAACTGAAAATTCGTCGAATAGCAAGGGCAAACCGATGAATTTATTCAAAAAAAAGAAAACGAGTTCTTCCGATAAAGCGCCTCATATTGAAAAGGTGAATGGGGTGGATAATTCGCATCATCCTCGGGAAAATGGACACGTCAGTGCTCAGAAGGAAAGGCTTGACAGCTTTTCTCTTCATCAGGCTGAAGACAAAAAGTGTTTTATCACCGAGGATTTTGAAGGGTTCAGTTTATTGCGCACCACGTGTTTGGAATGTGAAACCCAGACGGAACGGAAGGAACCGTTTTGCGATATTCCTGTGCCTGTTGATATGGATGGTTTTGCGGATAAAGGTGAGAATGTCTTTTCTGATTTATAAATGATTTATTATAGCCTTTTTATATTTCGTTTCAACATATCGTATTATTTATTTATTTCCAGATGATAGTGGCAGAGTTATAGACGCAAGTGATATATTTCATAGAGCAGTCTTGACGACTGATATTTTGTGTGAACTCAACAAATATTGGTGTGAAATTTGCCTTCGCTACAATGAAGCAAAACGAGTAGTTTGCTACCCAACCTTACCAAGACTTCTTGTTTTACAGTTGAAAAGATTTTCTACCGCTGCTGGGTATATATTCAATTTTTTTTTCATTTATTTGCAATTATTAATTTGAATTGTCATTCAGAGTTTTATGTTCAATTTCTATTACACAGGTCGATGGAAAAAATTAACAACTACATGCCAACGCCTTTTGTTCTCCGATGCTTCTGCGAAAAATGCTGCAAGAATATACAAGAAGAAATTGCGGAGTCTTCAGCATGTTTCAATTCAACTGCTTCCCAAAACTCTTCTCTACACACGTACAAGTTGTACTCGGTCATCATGCATCAAGGAGCGACAATGAGTGCAGGTCATTACATGGCTTACACTCAACTTCCAGGAAAATCGACTTGTTCTGAGCTTGCCCAAAGTGAGTTTGACAAGCTGCAACAGCAAAAACAGCAACAGCAAGACGCCATTCCACAAAATGCTTCTAAGGAAAAAACCTTTGGAATATTCAAATATTTGAGGTGACAAGTTTTTTCACTACCTTTTTTTTCATTTCTCATATATATTGAATTGTTACAATGATTTTAAAGACATACAAGTGTGCATTTTTTTAGCTCCAGAAAAAAAAAGTGAAAATTCTTGGTGTTGTAATCGTTTTACTTTATCATTAGCCAGGTTAAGGGTGTGGGTAAAATAAATTTTGAGGAGTTAATTGAAAAAATATGTTTCTTTCGAGATTTAATGATTTCAGAATTTTTAAGTTCTAGAATTATTTGGGTTCTGAAATGCATATTTTTCATTTTTGTAATTTAGTTTTTTATTGAGACGAATTCACATTATTTTTAAATCAGTGAATTTCAGCTTTTAATTTTTTACTCCTAGTGTTCTTATTATTTTTCATATCATTTCAGTATTTATACAAATTGAAAGATTCTATTATTTTAAAATGAATTCTTAATATATAAATTTCTAGAGACCAATGTTCTAGAGTTTTAGATTATAAAAGTTTTTAGTATTTCTATATACATTTAAAAAATAATAATATCCATGTAGATTGCAAGTATTTTTTTTAGATTTCTAGATTATTTGCATATAGATTTCTAAAATTTGAATTCTTATGAGTTTTTTTCAGTAGTATTTTATAAATTTCCATGTGTTATAAATTAAAAACGTTTAGTAATAAACGAAAATAGAACACATTTTTCTCACTGGTTTTCATATAAATAGTAATAAATAATTATTGATATTTAACAAATATTATCTAATGTTACTAATTTTTTTCCAGCCTAATCTTAGGTGTAAATGGGGAAATAAGATTTCAAGATTTTATAGTTTTATAATTTTTAAGTTCCAAAAGTATTTGGGTTCTGAAATTCTTATTTTTCATTATTGTAATTTAATTTTTTGTTATTACAAATTTTCATGATTTTTGAATCAGTGAGTTTCAGCTTTTAATTTTTTACTCGTAGTGTTCTTATTATTTTTATTTTTTTTTTCAGTATTTATATAAATTGAAAGATTTTCTAATTTTATTATGGATTCCTAATATATGAATTTTTAGAAACCGATGTTCTAGGTTTTTAGGTTATAAAAATGTTTAATATTTTTATAGATTTTTCAAATAATAATATCTACGTAGATTGCAAGTAATTTTTTAAATTTCTAAATCATTTGTATGTAGATTTCTAAAATTTGAATTTTCAGAAGTATTTTTCAGTAGTATTTTATGAATTTCCATGTGTTATAAATTAAAAACGTTTAGTAATAAACGAAAATAGAACAAATTGTTTTCACTGCTTTTCATAGCAATAGTAATAAATAATTATTGATATTTAACAAATATTATCTAATGTTACTAACTTTTTTTCACCCTAATCTTAAGTAGAAATAGGGAAATATGATTTGGAGATTTTATAATTTCAGAATTTTTAAGTTCTAAAAGTGTTTGGTTTATGAAATTCTTATTTTTCATTGTTGTAATTTAATTTTTTATTGAGATAAATTTTCATGATTTTCAAATCAGTGAGTTTCAGCTTTTTATTTTTGACTCCTAGTGTTCTTATTATTTTTTATATTTCTCCAGTATTTATACATATTGAAAGATTCTATGATTTTAGTATAGATTTCTATATAAATTTTTAGAAACCGATGTTCTAGGGTTTTCGATTATAAAATTTTTTTGTATTTTTATAGATTTTTAAAATAATAAAATCTATGTAGATTGCAAGTATTTTTTTAGATTTATAGATTATTTGTATATAGATTTCTAAAATTTGAATTTTCAAAAGTTTTTTCAGTAGTATTTTATAATTTTCTTTGTGTTATAAATTGAAAAGGTTTAGAAATAAACGAAAGTGAAACAAATTTTTCTCACTGCTTTTCATAGAAATAATAATTAATAATTATTGATATTTAACAAATATTATCTAATGTTACTAACTTTTTTTCACCCTAATCTTAGGTGGAAATAGGAAAATAAGATTTGAAGATTTTATAATCTAATAACTTTCAAGTTCTATAAGTATTTGGGTTCTGAAATTCATATTTTTCATTTTTGTAATTTAGTTTTTTATTAAGACAAATTTTCATGATTTTTAAATCACCGAGTTTCAGCTTTTAATTTTTTACTCGTAGTGTTCTTATTATTTTTCATTTTTTTTCAATATTTATTGAAATCGAAAGATTCTATGATTTTATTATGGATTTCTATATAAATTTCTAGAAATCGATGTTCTATGGTTTTAAATTATAAAAATGTTTAGTATTTTTATAGATTTTTAAAATAATAATATCTACGTAGATTATAAGTATTTTTTAGATTTCTTCATTATATGTAGAATATAGATATCTAAAATTTGTATTTTTGTAAGTTTTTTTCAGTATTATTCTATACATTTCTATGTTGAAAATTAGAAACTCTGATAATAAACAAAAATAGAACAATTTGTTATTACTATTTTTCATAGCAATAGTAATAAATAATTATTGATATTTACAAATGTTATCTAATGTTCCTAACTTTTTTTCATCCTAATCTTGGGTGAAAATATGGAAATAAGATTTTTTCCGCTTTCTTTTATTTTATAAACGTTTGGAACTTCAGACTCATAAATTTCTTGTACTTCCGTGTTTTTTTGTATTCATTCAATTGTGTAGTTTTTTATTGTATTTTTCTGCATTTTTTGTAATTCTATAGATTGCTGTATGCGTTTTTTAGAACTCGATGCTCTAAAAGTAGAAGTTTTACAGATCTTGAATATTTAATTAAATTTTTCAGAAAATACATTTGTTTGTTTCTTTAATAAGGTTTATCAGGAAAGAAAAGTAATGAAACGTTTTCTGGTATTTTTATGAATCTAAATGTAAATTTACAAAAATTGTTTTTATAGAATTCAAAGTTTCTAAAATTTCGCATTCTCGTAAATCTTTATTTTACTCCATTATTCAATGGGTTAGGTTAAACAATTAAAAACTTATTATTTTTTCCTATTTTAACCAAATATTCATAACGAAAATTCTTCCTAAGAAATAGTAGATTGTGTACCAAGGCCGCAAAGTAGGCTTTTGTCGTACAGGCGTAATTCTCAGTTCGAGGCAAGCACGGGCGTGATTTTCAGTACGAGGGGAGTATGGGCGTGATTTTTCAGCACGAGGCGAAGCCGAGTGCTGAAATAAA
>JAPYZL010167242.1:0-19255 GCA_030522825.1 Platygaster orseoliae
AATTTATGTCACAACCGACTTTACAGTAGAGTTACAAGTAAAAATAAAGTTGGAGCCAAAACCAACTATAAAATTGCAGTAGATCGTCAACTGTACGATAAACAGTTAGGACATCTGTGATTAGAGTTGGTATATTTGTATTTACAGTCACGACAACTGCAATCGTTTTAACAGTACGGGTAGAGTTGGGGCATAAGTGATAGATTTCTTTCAGTGTACATAAAGAAAAATACATGTAGTGGTTTGACAATTCTGTGTTTTTCGATAAATAACAATTAATAAACGCAGCATATTATAAGTATTTACAAGATTAGAAAAAATCACGAAGATACATCACTCTTGATCTTCTTTTGAAAGTAATTACATCATACATAAATTCATTTTGTTGGATATCGTTTCCTATCTTAGACAATCTAGGGACAGGTGCAAATTGTCTATACGAAGTGCTACTAAATGGAACTACAAACAAACCCCTAAGCCCTGGGTTATAAAAATAAAATGACATGAAAAATAGTATGATTAAAAATTATAATTGTCCAGTACTTTTATTATCAAAGGAATTGTCTTCTTCAAACTTAAATTTTTACTGCTCCGGGACAAATCTTCATTAGTAGAAAATTGGAATTGCAGAGTTATGTGTTCTTTAAAATGAAATTAAATTTAGTTCAAAACAGCGGACCTTAAGATTGCGTTGCGTAAGTTGAAATTATTTCAACAAGATTTCTTTAAACAATTGTAAATTTTACCTTAATTTAAGGAGGGATCAGGAATCAGGTCTCAAATTAAGATATTAAAGGTTTACAGCAAACATTAAAACATTTTCAAAAATTGGAATTCCCTGAGATAATAGAAAATTGTGAACTAGTTCATTAAAGTTTTAGAAATTATAAATAATTTCAATAAAAAGTCACAAGTTACACATACGATAAATTAACGTAAAATTTTTTAAATGTTCAAAAATGTGCCCAATTCTACAAAATTATTAAAAATTCTGAGTAAACTCACTGAATATTATAATCAAAGTTAATGAGAAATAATATAAGTCCAAAATTTCCAAAAAAAACTCGTAACAATACAGAAAATGCTTGAATTTACTAAACGAAACCTGAAAGTTTTTTCCCAAGGCTCGTCATCAATGCCCGGAGAAATTTATCGGCATGTACTTTCTCGCTCGGCCTTGACGAATTTTCGGCTCTGCAATTGCGAGTACTCCCGTTGTTTTTTTCTTTTTTTAAATGTTTTTGGGGGTTTTTTTCTCCCACAATTCCGTCATGAAGCGCGCTTTATTTTTCATATCCGAGGAATTTAATGCGCTAATAAATGATGCTTGCTCGCAATTTACGGCTCGATTGTGCTGGAAAAAACGTTGTGCAAAAGTGCCTCGTTGTCTTTACGAAGCGTTTCGCAATTCGCGCTCCTCGCAAACGAGGCGAAGGATCGCGAGGAAAAAATTTCTTTTTAACAGAAAAATTGTTGGTAAACTGAACAAAAATTTTCAGAGTGTGAAATGTTAAATTTCGTACAGTACTGTGTACTCATAATTACGATTTATGTTATATTTATCATTATTTATCGTAACGAAATGCATGGATCAGATGAATTTTATTTCATTACTTTTTCGTGCTTTACATTAAAATATTGTTTATGTGAAACCTCATTGAAATTTCAAACAGCTCGTACCGAACAAGCTGGAATAAGTCAAAAACTTTCGAACTTAGTGAAAGTATAAAAATTTTGAAATATGCTGGAAGATTTCATGAACTTCGGAAGTTCCAAATAAGAAACAATTGCGAAATTTAAAGATTATGTAGAATATTCAAATTAAAAAAAGCATCTGCAGTTTTGAATATTGTTAGATTTGGATTATAAAAATGAAGTCACTCGTTCCTGACCTATTTCGAAATGTTATTAATAATGGAAAAAGCCATGGCGCGTGTTCAATCGCCAAAAAATTCGTTTCTTTCGCAAAAGCTTAATCTTCGATGATGCGCAAAAACAAAAAACAGCCGGTAAAAAAGGCTATAAAAATTCATCTTGGAATTTGAACTTTCCAATACTTTCAAAGTCACGCGGTGAAGGCTGCAGATCAAGGCTAGATTTGTACAATTCTAAATTGCTCATCTCTTTTTCAAAATTTCCTTGATTTGGATATTCAGTCAAAAACCAGAAAATTATTGATTGAGCAGTTCAGAAGTTTTCGTTAAACAAAATAAACATGTCTTTTGCATTTTTTTAGTTGTCATAAACGATAGTTAAAACTATTTTGTAACGTGATTTATGCTAAAAATGTGTGATTTTTCCCTACAATTTTTGTTCTTCCAAAAATTCCAAAAAATTTGGAAAATTTGCTTTATTTTTATTACACATTGAGTTCGAATTTTTTTCAAATGTGTAAAAATAAATTTTTGAGGTTTTTCCATTCTCAAAAATTTATTTTCTAAAAACTTTAATAAAGATGCAGAAAATTTTCGTATACAATTCTGGAAACTTACATAAAAATACGCGAAACCATCAATCAAAAATTCACGAAAATTGACAGTGACGATAAAGCTCGAGGCTTTTTCGTCATCGAAAACAAAAAATATCGTGAAAGTACGAAATAAGTTTCCATTTCGGTCGAGTCGACTTTCACCGTAATTATTTTTAGGATCTTACATAACAGACCAGATGCGCTTTTGCGAAAAAAATGTTTCGCGTCCCATCAAAAATCATCCGCAAAAGAGTACCGAAAAAAAATTTCGAAAAAACTACGGTAAAAGTTGCATTTGTTCCGTTAATTGCGTAATTTCGCGAGACGAAAATAGTGGACCCAAAAGCGTTACGTCTTTATAAATTGCGTAATGCGTTTTCTCTCTAGCGTTTTATCTCGAGACATTGCGATAAGTCGCGATCTGAATTTCGTTTTTTTTTTTGCTTTGCACGTAGAAACTTGACAGGGCTCTTATTTCCAATCGAATGATGATTACCAAAGGAAAAAGTGCACATTTGTCAAATTTTTGAAATCGTTTTGAAATTGAAATTATTTTGAAGAAAAATTTGTATAAATGCAAGTAATTTTGGGATTCCATTATTCACAGTTCATTTTCTCGACTTTTTTAAATTTGTTTTTAATTAATTTAAACTTGAATATATGACTTTGAGGTTTTAAGTTGCAAATTATTTGATGTTCGTATAAACATTTGAATCTGCAACATACATAATTTATAATTTGTATATCTTTGAATTCTAAATTGAAAATGTTATGGACCCAAATAAACATTTTTTATTTTCAGGAATTCGGGAAATTGGACGAGTAGAAAATTAATTGTTTCCAAGCCTAATTGTGATATATTTATTCAGAAAAAACTATTCATCAAACAATCCAAAAACGTTAGTAATAATTTTTTTTAAGTACAACACTACTAAAAATTCTAATAAATCGATTTTAACTACATGGGAAAAAATTTGGCTGCAATAAAATAAAGGCAAAAACTCAAAAATGAACCCTAGAATTTAATAAAACTGATGGGAACGCGTCTGAATATTTTTAAATTATTTTAAGAGAAAATTTTTCATAAAAATAGAAAAGTTGATTATAAATTCCGAGACGAACGCCGACAATTTCGCAAAGATATATTATCAAAGAAAGCCCGTGACTCGCGAGGAATGCATCGTGTCGCCATCGGGTTATTAACAAGTTTGACGCGCGGTTTATTAACGCCGAATGCGAATCGCGTGCTTTTACGCTTATCAAGAGTTATCAGTTAATCGACAATTCATTCAGATATGGTTATAATTATGCGTCAATTAGCTTTAATAATATGGCTGCTACTTAAACTACTCGCGAAATGCAGTAAACGGCATTTCAATTATTGATATATTAATATTATTATTTATCCTCTTCTTTACTCATTACATCATACAAACAGGCATTTGTTCGTTGAATCAAACATATACTCAAAACATCATTTTTTTAATTGGAAATTTTCAACTTTCGTATAACGTTGTTGTTAGATGAAAATGGAGTTCAGCACAAGGACAAACGAGTTTGTTTACATTTATTTGATGATTTTTGTGTTTCGATCGATCTTGATCGTTCCTACATATATTTAAAGATATTTGCTTAAGGGGAAAGTTGGGCGTAATTGAACAGATTATCTACCGCGATAAATTCGAGCTTTTGTTTCCGAAGATTCGCGCGAGGCGATAAACACTTCGTTTGCTTCTTCCAGGCAATTTAAATCGCTCATTCATTTTTTTTAAAAGCTACTATTTATTTATAGATTGCAGGTACACAAAGGGGAAAATCTGAAAGTGACAGAATTACGTGTGAATTTCAAACTATGAAAAGAAAAAAATTACAACTATTTCAAATCGTATCTGCAACTTTTACCACGAAACCTCAAAATGTTGATGTTTCATTCTTATACATTTTGGAAGTTTTAAAGCTATAAGAACAAATAGTCTCAAAGTTTCCAAATTTTCTTGAAATTAGAAAAGCAAAAATTTTACAAATTTCAGAAAATATGTTCCATTGATGACAAGTTTGAGAATCTTCAGATCAGAAACCTTAAGGTTGGGGGGGGGGGGGTAAAGGATAAGCAGATTCAGAAATTCGATTTTCTTTTTTTACGTTTTCTTGAAGTTTAATTCAATTTCAAAGCAATTGATGATTCAATGTAAGTCCCCAAAAAATGTTTTTTTTTTCAAATTTTTTCAGAAATAAACAAATTATTAACGCGTTTTTCTGAAAACCAATTTTTTGAGTCTGTGAGCACGATTCTGCAAAATCTACTTGACCGATTCTTTTCAAACTTGAAACATACTTTCTTAGTATAAAATGCCTCCCCCCTACGGTTTACAAATTTTTCATTTTTATATTTAGGTAGTTTTTTACTTAAAAAATGGCGGAAAATTTAGCGCAAAATCGCGTTTTTTGCTTCAATAGACCACGAATTGTTGAAAAACGAAAATAATAACTTTTTAACAATTGAGGGGGGAGAATCAACTCTTACTTCAAGTAAATTGACCAACTTTTTTAATTTCCGATAATTCTACGCTGAGTTATCGTGCTCACTGTACAACGTGTTTTCAAAAAGACGTTTTGGGAAACGCTCTGTCACCGGCTTATGTTTCAATATTTAATTACAGAAATTTAACAAAATATTCTCTAGATGATACTTTATAATTTAAAAAAAGTTTGAATAAATTTGCTTGAGCTGTATCTCCGTAAAAAAATCAGCGAAAAAAGTGTTTTTTGTTTCAAGTTATCCCTTACCTTCCCCCCCCCCCCTTTAAAAGTTTCAATTTTGAATGTTTGAGTTTTTTAACATGTTTATAGTTTATTTAACACACAAAAATTTCAAAAAATACGAAATCGACTGTATCAACTTACAAAATTCAGAATTTTTATAATTCGAAAAAAATTAAAAAATTATAATTATCTATATTCGAGTTATAATAATATATTTTTTATTTATTTTTAGATCGAATACTTTAAGTTATAGATTCAAAAAATTTTTAACTATATCGCTTTAGTGAATTTACCATAAAGTGAAAGAGTTGAGAAAAACTCAGAAATAAATTAACGAATGAAAACAAAAAAAAAAATGTGTAAAGATGCAACTGTTTAAAATAAATATTAGAAAGGATTTGAGATCTCAATATTTTTGATAAAGAATTTTCAAAATTGTACATTTTTGTTATGTTACAAATAAATGGCAATTTCATATCAATAAATAAAAACATTCTGTAATAAAAAACGTGATTCAGACATTCAAATTAAAAAGTCATATAATATTAATATCAATAAGAAAAATGATAACAAAGAAAGGAAAGTTATGTTGGCATATTGCAAATTTTTATTTATTATTAAATATATCATAAATATATCAATAAATATATACCTAAATAAATTATTACCTTATTAAATTTATCAATAAATAAATAAATAAATGCAGGCGCGCCATTTTTAGTGCACCCAAAAAAATTAAATTTAAACTATATACTCACGAATTTCGAATATTCGAACTTTTACAGCTGTTTACTGTTTGCAAAAACGATTCGTGAATGAAAGCCGTGAAATTCGTGTTATAGCATTTTTCATTTGTGATCACTCGCGGAAAAACGAACAAACCTGAGCTAAGAATTGGCGATTCGTGACGATTTCCCTTCTTTTTGAAATTGGATACGACAAAAATAACGAGTGTTTAAGGGGAATAAATGTCATTGAGATGAAAATTCAATTTAAATAAAATCAAAAAATCAGTCAAATTCTGATTTCAAAACATAATCCAAATTCGTATTTTTCATGACTGCATTCCTCAATTGCAATACTTGTGAAAAAATCAACTTAATAATAATAAATGTATGAAAAAACACGTTGAAAATTAAAGTTGTCGTGAACATTTATCAAGAGTTTCTAAATTTTGTACAAATCTTGTGAAATTTCAGAGACATATTATACATTGCATTTGTTCGTTTTCACTTGAATAATAACTAACTGCAAAAAAGATGTAATCGCCAGTTTTTATTTCCTTGCGAGGAAATTTCCACAATTGCTCACACAGGAAAATACAGTGATTTTCCTAGTGAAATGTTTGACACCACGATCCTCTTGTTTGTACATTTTTTGCTGTCGGCAATTGCAATGTTAAATCGGCACGATCGATCACGCCGTCATTGAACTTTAACGAGAAAAGGTTGAAAATCGTTCGCGTTACTTTCTAATTATAAAGCTTCGCCACCTTCAGTTTTCCGGAATTCAAAGATAGATTTTTATTGGGAAAACTATGAAAATTTCTGTTCATAATAGTGCAAGAAAACACATCTGAATTCAACGTTTGATAATAGAAATAATTTTCCAAATCCACTTCAGTTCCCACAAATATTGACAGATATTATGGTAAATTAAAAAAACAAATAACATACTATTATAATTTTGAATTTCATTTAGATTTACTCAATCAGCGTGAAATACTCGTAAACAGATTTTCTTCTAAAAATAAAATGCAATTTCTATTTTTCTCACAAGTTGAAAAAAAGCTAAATGCAATGATTTCGATTCCTCAAAAAAAAAGTCTGGAAATTGCTACTTGGCGCCTATCTTACGACTCTTGACACGGGAAAAAAAAAAGAAAAAACCATCAAAAACGAGCTGAGTATAATAACCGTCATCAAACTCCACGATTGACGAAACCGCGGTGCAAACAATGTCAAGGACCGCGGTTTGACGACCCTCAAAAACACGCGGCGTTACGCAAAAACGAGCGAATGAAAGGCACGCGCGCGCAAAAGTTTATCCCACTGTTATTAGAATTAATCTTGTCGCTCTCAGCCTGCAGCGACGGGTTCAGTAATAACTGTCAATGTACGAGTTTGTCAATTTTTAAAATACACACCTTTTAGACGAGTACATAAAAAAAATAAAGTTACCGTGATAAAGACCACATTTTTGTAAAAACTACATCTTTCCTCTTTTCACCATGATAAATACATTTTACATAAGGGGCATTAATCTGAAATCATTCAGCTTTGGTTTTTTTTTTACATCATTTTTATTGAAATCAATGATACTCGTATTTTTCCTTTTTACTTGAATTTCAGTTTTTTCGTTGTAGAGAATTTTCGAAATACCGGCTAAAGGGTTGATTTTTTTCAACTGCCACTTTTTGATTCTTCATTATAATTCCATACCTCGACCAAAAATTGTCTAATTGTTATGATTTTTTTTCGAAGTAGTTAAGTAAACAACATTAGTATTAACCTCTTTACGCGAAATTTGCCATTTGTGAACTATACGATTTTTTGAAGTCTAGTCACTATTTTTGCACTTATTTTTATACTTCATTTTCTTTTAACTGTATAATTTCAACAAAAATAGTTTAATTGTAAAAGTAACTGTTCAAGTTCATTAGTGAAGATTCACTTTGGAAGAAAACAAATTCTTGAGATCAATACATTTTTCAAATTTTTTTATTCATCATGAAAACGAAAATCTTAAAACAACTTCTGTAATTCAAAAATAATTCGATAACGCAATTGCAAAACTCGAATTACAATAATAATTTATATTCTTTTTATTTTAAGTTTGAATACTTTGAGTTTTTTATTTAAAAAATTTTAAACTATCCCTCTAACGATTTTACCGTAAAGTGAAAGAGTCGAAAAAATATTAATTAGGAAAATAATGACTAATGAAGAAAAATTAAAATAAATAATTGAATTTCGTTCGAAGTAAGTTTTTTCATTCCTTTTTTGAACAATTGTTTGCTCATTGCTACTGTAGTTTTTTTTTAATTTTGCTGAAATACGGATTATATTTTGGATTATACAAACAAAATGTTTCAGTGTCATGGATATCTACTGCAGCACATGATTATTGCAAAAAAATATCTCGAAGTTCAGCTCGTCATTATTGTTCAAAAAGAAAATAAGATTTATACAGTGAAATTGAATTTTTGTCTATCGATATTTGTTGGTATGAATATTTATAATTACTAAAGTATTTTTCGTAAAAAAAACTTATGGAAAACTCAAACAATATGATAATTTTCGATTAGAAAACTTTTCGTTTTTTTTTAAATAATGATCAAAGAAATTACAAAAATTTATTCAACTTGAAAATTATTTTTTCTTTGAAAGTAGATATTACTAACGAATTTGAACAAATACTTTCATAATCGAATCATTTTGGTGAAATTATACAATTACAAGAAAACAAAGCATCAAAACAACTGCCAAAATGGCAAACGTACTTGGAAAAATCGTTGTTCCTTAACAACAAATTTTAGCTTACAGAGAATAAAACTAAATGTTGTGCATGAAACTGCCTTGCTATCAAAAAATTAAGGGATTACTCTACCGTCTTTGCAAGTTTAAAAAACATCGATTTATTCATGGAAAAATTAATTGAAAATGTTCAGTCTTTTTATACAATAAAGAAGAGGTTTCACACTTGTAAAAAATGTTTATTATTTTTATTTTGTGTGGAAAATCTTGCCGATCTAGCTGTCTAAAGTTGATCCTGTTGAAAACTGGCTGACACAATATCTCCACTTTTAAGAGCCCCAATAGCAAAAAGTCTATTATATTCTTCAAAAGTAATTTTACGCTATAGCCTAAATATAGACTATTATCGAATTATATCGAAATATAATGCGATAAAAAATAACAAAGCGGCTGATATTTAAAGTTTCAAACCTTTTTTTGCAACTTAAATTGTTTAAAAAAAACGTTATAATATAATTAAATGTTTATAATTCTGCTACCAGCTATAGCTGTACATGTGTAGAATATTCTCTTAAAATTTGAGCTTGATCGTGCAAATAGTTTTTTCTAAATCATGTTAGCCAGGTCGAAAAACATCGTTTCGAGAAAAACGCTATTTACTTTTCTTTACCAAAATACTCTGTAAGAGCAGTGATTCTGAGACTTTTTTTTAAATGGCTACTGACATCTATTCGGCAATGCCTGCTCCATAGATTTGACTTTCAGTTTCTTCATAATAATTATCCTCTTCCATTCAGACATTCATAAGGGCCGTAAGGGCCACTCTTTGCCCCTTAGATGCTGCGTTGCTGCGTTAAGGGGTTATGTACAAAGTTGAGGCGAAAAAGTGAGCTAAGTTCGTGATTTTTTTCAAGGATTTTATGCCAATTTTATTTGAAAAAGCAAAAGACTAGTTCTTGGTAGTAGTATCCAAGAAAAAAAAACAAGTTGAATTATACAAAAATATTAAAAATTTTCCGAGATATGGCCCTTTTCCCAAAACATGTTTTTTTTGCAGAGGTTTGTGGTGATCACTCTCCAAAGCGAACAACTTAACTGAAACCAAAAAAGTAAAAAAATTTTAAAAGAAAAATGTATTGTGGTGCACTTGAACGATTCGGTTTCCAAAAAAAAAATTTTTTTTCAATAAAAAAGCCATGAAAACAAAAAAATTGACCTTCCAGGTGTTCAAAATTTTAAACAAAAAATTATTACGAAGAGTAAAAAATTTTTGGATGAAAAAAGAATCGTTCAAGTACACAACAATACATTTTTCTTTTATAATTTTTTGACTTTTTTGGTTTCGGTCAAGCTGTTCGCTTTGGAGAGTGATCACCGCAAACATCTGCAAAAAAAACACGTTTCGGGAAAACGGCCACAACTCCGACAATTTTTAATATTTTTGTATAATTCAACTCGTTTTTTTTTCTTGGATACTACTTCCAAGAATTAGTCTTTTGCTCTTTCAAATAAAATTGGCATATAAAACCCTTGAAAAAAATCACGAACTTAAGTAAGTTTTTTCGCCTCAACTTTGTATATAACCCCTTAATTGGCAATCGAAATGCTCCGCTTACTCCACCTTTTTACGCCTGTTCTTAAAATTTCTGACCAAAATATTTATTCCTATAACATCGCTATACATGTCTACTAAAAGAATCTGTGATTTTTTTAAAAAAAGATGGTTGAGTAACCCCTTAAGATAAAAAAAAAATGAATGCAATATCAAAAAACAAACATAAAAAGACAAAAACTAATAAAAATGTCTGATTGCAGATTGAAGCAACGATGGCGGGGACTACAACAGACACCACAACGCCGAATGCGTTGTCTTGGCACATACCAAGACCTTCGTTGGTTGCACGTGTCGAGAAAGACAGTGAAAATGCCAACTGGAATCACCTGCACCAGAAAAACACGCACCCGTCGAGGGGGTCCACTTCGTCACAGGGCTCGACGGCCAGTACTCATGTAATAAATTCTTCCCCTTCCCCCCTCCCACACCCTCCACCTCTACTAATTTACTTCGAGTATTTTCTTAACTCTTTCCAGGCGATTTTCTCTTAACATGTTTTTAAAAAGCAGTTCACAAGAATGAATTGCCTTTTATTATTTTTTTTTCCTTTTTTAGAAGATTTTCTCAATACAAATTTTTTTAAGGTAATCTAAAAAATTAAATCACTATTTTTCATTTGTTTCTTTAACTTTTATTTTCATTCAACTATCATTCTTCAACTAACATTTATCGAACGTCTCAAATAACACTGTGCAACAAAATTTTGAAAGTTTTGTGACAAAGAAATTTTCGTCAAAAATGGACAGTATGAAACGTTGGAAAGTATTTATGCAACTTTTTGATTTCTTTTCAAGATATTTACAATAACATTTTGAAATTCCGTAATTGTTCAAATAGGCAATTTTTATCGTGTTTCTGAAAACAAAAATAAAATTGTTTTTATTTTTTGGAACTTAGAAATCGATTCCAACAGTTATTTTCGTCAAAAAATAATTATTTACTACATCAAAACCACAGACATGTACATTTAGTAGCTTTTTTCTCTAGTCGATGATAATTTTTTTATAATAATAATAATAATAATAATAATAATAATAATAATAATAATAATAATAATAATAATAATAATAATAATGATAATGATAATGATAATAATAATAATGGATGAAAATCGTTTACCATAAGAATAAGGTATATCAAAATAATTTAGTGTTAAAATCTCGAAAATGAGCCAAAAGATTGTAAAAGTATTTCACGAATATTTTAGAATTGTATTTCAATCCATTTTTACCGAAAATTTCTGTCACAAAAAAATGTTGCACAGTGTTATAAATACGATATTTTTCTTAAAATAAAATATTTTGAAACCAACTCGAGGAAAAAAAGGTTGTTGACATCCTATGAAAAAAATAGTAAAATTCCTCCTTGGATTTTTCCTACAGCGTATTTAATATTGCCTTGGTGGTGGTAATGATATAATTTCGACAGAGCGCAGCTTCGGGAACTTTGCTGTTGACAGCAGCGAATTTGGCGAACCTGGCGACTATGCACCCGCCAACGGTGACGGCGCCTAAGGAAATGGAGACTGCGTCGGTCGCGAGCAGCACGCATTTCACGGTTGTCAACGGTCTCGGGCGACCGACGACTGTTTGCCGTAAATCCTGGTGCGCCAGCAACCAACTCACTGTCCTCGTCTGCACCATGAGCTTTCTCTTCATGGTCGGATTACTCGTTGGAATATTGTTAATGGAGAGTAAGCTCTTTTTTCATTATTATTACCAAAAAACATGTACATTCTATGAGAAATCTTATCATGTTACACAAAAAAAAAGGATTAGCTGGAGTAGCAAAAGATGTGATGTATCAACACAACTTGACAGAACAAATTTTTTATACCTCAACCATCACCAGCGAGTTTTTCACCTTATGCACAGCAACGCGAAAATTTCACATTGTGTTGGGCACGTGTAAAACGCCCGCAAAGGTCACGTGACTCGGACAAAAAAAGACGAATATGTTGTTGAAGCTACTTTTTCGCTTTTTTTGCCTTCGTCACGTGACCTGCGCATGCGTTTTACACATTGCCCAACACAACCTGAAATTTTTTCGTCACTCCACATGAGGTAAACAACTCGCTTTGTTGATGGTTTCGATATAAAAAACTATATGTATATCTCAGCGCAAAACGTCATACCTTAACACCCAGATATACAAATAGCTATTTTTTTCAGCAGTAGTTTATTTTTTGATGCCTCAACAAATCTTTTTTGCTACCAGAGCACAATGATTTTTCTCTGGCAACAAAAAAAAGCTATTGCTACTGAAAAAATTCATTCTATCAAATTGTGTTAAAACAGCACTTCTTCTTGCTAATACAGCGAATCCTTTTTTTTCGTGTTCATTTTGTAAAATACGGGTCAACCAAAATTTCGGTTATAAAAACAAAAGTTTTCAATATCATTTCAAATGTGAAATTTTCAAACATTTTATTCATATAATTAAAGAAAATAATAAATGAAGAATGTATATAAGTGAGGAAATTTCACAATTTCTGATTGATCATTAATTGTAATAATACGTCGATTTTAACGAAATCCACCAAAAACATCAAAATCACACATTTTTTTTTATTTCAAACTTTCTACCTTTTATTAATCGACTCCATAACTACCATTATATTCAATTATTTATTTTTCCACTTTGATTCGGTAGCAAATTCAATCATTGAAAGTTCATGAGAGATAAGATTCGAAATTTCTAATTTTAAAATAATTATAAAACATTTTTTCGTTTAAGTTTTAAAAGTTCACCTATTGTATATTTTTTTTTTTATTCGTTACAATAATGGTTCAAATTCAAATAATGCATAAATGAAATGCAGGCGCGCGTAAAACGCACGATCTTTAGTATTTCAAAAATTATATGCCATTCAAGTATTCAAATGCTTTTAAAAAAACAGTTCCTCGATGTCCAAGAAATTACCAAGTTTCGAATCTTGTGATTTGCACATTATAATATCTTTTTTTACACGTGAAAGTCACACGAAATAGATAAATATAATAACACAATAATATTGAAAAAAAATTCATAACATTTAAATAAAAATTTTTTTTTTCAGTGCGAGCAAGAGACAGATACGACTGAACGACTTCCCCAAGAAAAACGAAAACAAAAAACAATGAAAAAAGTACTTGGGACCGCGCAATTACTTACAATTTAGGTTATAAAAAAAGCAGTATTGCGCCACGTGGAGTGCGGTACATGAAATCAGTAATTACATTTGTGTAATGCGAGCGCAACGAGCGCTGTACAAGTTTTAAGTGAGTAATTGCCGCCGCAAATCGTAATTTATCTCGGGATTCAATTCAAAAGTCGCGAAAAAAAAATATATGTATTTCGTGACTGGGACTTTCCACAATTTTCAAAACGTTTTTTTCCTTTGGGTAGCTCAATTCATAGATTGACTAATTCTTCATACAGATCTGTACAAAATTGGTTTAACAAAGTTTTTAAAGTACTTTGAGAAATATTCAAATGAATGTTATCACCAATTTCTGAATAATACAATGCTATTATTTTTACGCCTTGAAAAATTACTAAATTCTAAATTGCCCGCTTCAAATACAGTGTACTAGGGCGTAAAATTTTCGCGATACACACGAAAAATCTCAATCCAATTTTGGAGTTTTACCAAGAGTATTATCAATTTTTTTTTCAAAAATATCATAAGTATAAGCTCTATTGGGAAGGTTATTTTGACTGCAATAAATACAATTTTTCAACTACTATCAAGGGATAAAAATTGAAATGTGGAGTAAAGTGTGGTGAATGTGGGAAAAAAAATTATGTCTGTGATATTACTTGTGTATTAAAGGATTTTGGATTCAGAAGAATAAGAATCTGAAAAAAAGCAAACATTCTGATGTGTTTTGATTGGTTATTTTCCCTTCATCATTATATATATTTTTTTTTTTTTTTTTTTTTGGAAAATTATTATCATGTTTCATGAAAATTTATGTCTGGTTTGTAGAAATGTCAAGTGCTTAGGCCTGATTTTTTTTTTTTAGATTTTTCGGTTATCCAAATTTGGTGTATATTGCCAATGTTTGTCCTTATATCATTCCAAATCGTTGATGAGGAAAAGTAGAGAGGCATAATTTAAAATTTCGTAAAAGCTGTCAGCAAACTTTTACGATATTATGTTTTATATGTTAGTTTTCAAGCTTATATTATTCAGATTTCAACGAATTTGAAATATATTTTGTTTTGTTACATTGAAGAAAAATTCCTGATTTTTAAGAATTATAATGATACTTTCATGTAATTTTTCATAATTTCCCATATAAAATCATGTTCTTTATTCATAAGAAAAAAGAAAAAAATTTGTAATTTTTGTAGGTACGTTAGTTGAATTTAAACATGAGAAAAATTCCTTGGAGATATTTTTTCTTTTTTTTCCCCCAAAAAAACTCGAACTGAGATATAAGAATAACTTTTTTTTTCATTATGATATTTGTTATTTCACATGTTTCTGATGAAAAATGAACCTTTCAGTGATTGTTCATAAATAAATTTTAAAAAATTATTTACTCAAAATATTTTAACTCAAGTTTTTGAATCGCTTTAAAATCTTTCACTCTTCACAGCATAAATTATATTTTAAAAAATTTTCCATGTGCAATTGATTTTGAAAATCATTGTCAAAATCGAAATGAATTAGAAATTAGAAATTATGTTATAATTACAGTCTATTATAATTATGAATAATTATAATATATATAATTAATATAAAAAAATTATAATCAATTATAGTTAATATAACAATTATATTGTAATTATAAATTATAAATTGAATATAAATCTTTAACGTTTTGTCACTTGCTCTTGATTTCACTGCCTAGGGTAAGGTGGGGCAAATCTGACCTAGTAAATGGTTTTGGCTATAAAAATAAAGGTTAAACTTCTGTGCAACTTTCTATGCATAGCATTTTATTCATACCTTTGAAAAATTTTGAGATACAAACGTTTGACGAAAAAGTTCATTTTTGCTATTTTCAAAAATGATAGGGTAAACCCAACCGTCTATGTTTTTGCTTGATTTAGTACGAATATAACATACATATGTGACGCGCTCTGATAAAAGGGACCTTCTCGGCAAAAAATCGATTTTCATATGATTGATTCTACAAGTTCTATTACTAAACTTTGATTGACATGATACGAAATTCCGAAATTCTAGTTCTTAAACAAAACATAAATTGATGAAGAAAATAATTTACGTGGGCTTAAATGGCAGTTCAACGCCATCCACAGCACACTGTGTAAACTTTCATTTTGCCAAGAAGGTCCCTTTTGTCAGAGCGCGTCACATATAAAGGTTTTACAATGATAAATCAATGAATGTTATGTTATTTAACGATCATAAAAGATGATGGAAAAAAATGAAAATAGCAATATAATTAATCTGAGTCATTCAATTCGCTGCTCAAATAGCTTGCTGGCGTTTTTTTGGTTCGAGTTAAGTTAAGTTAATTTAAGTTACGTTAACTTACTTCAGTTAACGTAAGTTAACTTAGTTTTAAGTTAATTAACTTTACTTAACTTAACTTAATTCAGAGGTCGGATTTGCCCTACCGCGTCTTTTTTTATAACGACGCAATTAAAAAAAAAAAAAAAATAGGAAAAAAATTGAACTAAACTTATATGCACTTTGTAGGACTTAAATCAAA
Organism: Platygaster orseoliae; assembly: GCA_030522825.1. Taxonomy (NCBI): domain Eukaryota; kingdom Metazoa; phylum Arthropoda; class Insecta; order Hymenoptera; family Platygastridae; genus Platygaster; species Platygaster orseoliae. Next base: position 15,994 of record JAPYZL010167242.1, read on the forward strand.
GAATCTAAATCCAGTCACCTTTTTTATGCGATCTTCAATTCAATGCAAACTTCAACAAAAAGAAGTATCCTGGAGTCAATTATGCACAAAAATTAAAGTCAAAATTGTAAAAACACATTTTTTATAATTTGAGCATCTCAATGTCAACTAATGAAATACTGCCATGCCACCATTTTGGTTATTTTCGATGCTCTGCACGACAACAGTAATATTAGTTTGCGTAGTGCTTCCGATTGTCGAAAACAGAGGGAGGTCGGATTTACCCACACTGTCGAATTTACCCAATCTTACCCTAAATTGAGTTTTAGATTAAAAAAAAAAAAAACATAAAATTGGATTTAAGTAAGATACTCATTATTTGCTTATTTTCATAGTTTATTTCAGACAAAACTTGTGTATTAATTTTTCAATTTGCAATACAATTTTTCCAATTTATTAGAAAAAAAATTTCGAATCGATGTTCCATACTCAACATTATTTAACCTGAATATTAAATTTTGTCCAATTTTACAGACAGTAAAATTCATTTACTCGATTATTGAATAAATAAATTGAAGTTCAAAGTATCGTTATTATTTTCCTCTGAAAAAATCGTTTCACAAACAATAATGTAAAAGTTCGTATAATATGTATAGAAAAAATTAATTACAAATCGATCGCTCGAGGCCAATTCTTCATAATATTTTCATTATTTCATCAATATTTCGACCTTGATTGAGATCCTCTTCAGAATCCTTAAAAAACATATCCAAAATCTTTAACATTTTTCATTTATTTTTTTGATGTTTAATTTTGGAATTGTATTTTAAAAAATTTTTTATGTTTTTTGAGGATCCTGAAGAGGACTCTGATTAAGGTCGAAATATTGGAAATAATAAAAATATGTTGAAGAATTGTGTCCGAGCGATCGATTTGTAATTGATTTATTTTATACATATTAATACCGATAGAGCAATACATGGTTTCAAGTCTTTCATTTTTAATTATTTACGTAATATTTTTTGTGCACTTACCTCTACTTCGTTGAGCGTTTGCGTCCAGCGATAATTGGGGAGGTCACCACCATTTCCTGCATTTGGTTTCAATTTTCCTTTTTCTTTTTCATCATCCTCGTCGTCTTCTTTTTTTTCATCTTGTACTGAACTAGGACCTGCTGCAGGTTCGACATTTTTTGCAGCATTCTAGAGAAAAAAACAAAAACAAATTTTAATGGACATTCATACATTTAACAAATTTTCATGAATTTTTTCAACATCAATGTTGAAAAAGTCTTACATTTTTTTAGGTATTAGGTAATTTATTACATACCTGACGATTACAAAGGTAAGAAAAAATTAACATTTTTATTAACAAAAAGCAACTGGATACTTTTGATTAATAATAATTGAAATTGAAAATTCGAGTCTAAACAAATGTAGTAACAATTCAGTGAAATTCAATTTTGAAATTACTAGAAAATTCAGACTTAGTTGTATGTATATGTTTTCACAATATTACAAAAATTTGTGTTAGTGAAAATGAAATGTGTAATGTAACCTGGCTGTCAATTTCTTCTTGCAATTTGGCGGCTTCTTCGTCAGTTAATTCCGTTATTTTCGACTCAGCCTCCATTTTTTCCTGCTCTTTTTCTTCCCTCAATTTTTGTTCGGCTTTTTCTTTACGCAGTTTTTCTTTTTCAGCTCGTTCAGCTTTTTCAATGGCTTTTTGTTCCAAAGCCGGAGCCTGGTACTTTTTGAACATTTCCATAACAAGCTAAAAGAAAGTAACAAAAATTACCATATTTTTTTCTAAATAATTGACAATATCGATTTTTGAAATTATAAACTAGAATATTCTTTTCAATTTTTTAAAATTATCTCTTCTGAATCTTTTTCTAATTTTGTTTTCGGATGAAAAAATTATGACTCTGATAAATAATAATTAATGATTAATTTGTACTGCCTAGGATCAATGGCAAAATCTGTAATTTCATAAGTACATACTTTTTTTGCAGCTCCTTCATCTCCTCCAGTATAAAAATCCGTTTTTCTTGCCAGAAAACTGAAGATAGTGTCAAGCAGCTGAAAAGTCAAATACTTGTTTAGAACAATTTTTTGAAATCAACAATCTTTTTTTCAAGCCATGAAATTCCAGGCATGAAAAATTTGAGGTTAGGTTACGTTTTGTTTTGATTGAAAAAAACTTTACATACGTCTTGAACGCCGCCTTCGTGTTGTTGTGCCATTGCCAGCAACATCCCGTCAAATTGCTCTTGATTTTTCGGCATTTTGATTATAAATATAAAAAAAACGCGATTTGTTTATATCGAATTCACGCGAACCGGATTCACACTGATTCATACTATTGTCCACTATTATCGATAATGTCGATATCTCTGACAATCCGACAGGGGGTCTAACCTATGGTTGCTTTTTCAGCAGTTGGTAGCAATGACAGCAGTGAAAATTTTCTAATATAACTACAGTTGTGAACTTTTCGAAAATAAACCCGCCAATATTTTTAGAGTCTAAAAAAATTATCAATAATAACTTCTCCCATTCTATTGAAAAAGCTAATATTTTGACAAAATATCAGCAATTACAATTGTGTAAACTAAAAGTGTGTAAATACATGAAAATATACATCGATGGAATAATAATTCCTTCTGAAATAATGATTTCGCATGTACATGGTTGTCTCTTTGTGAGCTGTAATAAGTCTAGTTAATTTAATTAATGAATTTTAAAACACATTTCAAGCAGTGATAAGCTGAAATACTGATTTTCTATCATCCGATTTAAACGTATCATATGTCATCTTCATTTTTTTATGAAAAAAGGTATAAATTTTATACCTTTTTTGACGTATTTTTACGTGGTTTCTTGCGCCGAAATCACTTAGCTAATCGGCAAAAAATAATAAAGGAGCCCAAAATTAAGGCAAATTAGATCTCTCAAACCCCAAAATACATGAAATACGTTAACCACCACTTATACGCACCAGAAGTGGTGGTTAAAAATGAACGCCAGGATGCCTAAAAAAGGATAAATAGTTGGCTCAACAATTTCGGGTGTCAAATAAACCCGACAAACAATCTGGGCCCACATTTGATCAAATATCGGTGACGTCGTGGGGACGGTTTGACCAATATTTGATCGCATCTGTGACCTGCATACCGTTCCATATGCGGTCGAGTTCGTGGGTTCCACACGTGGCCCGAACGTGGATCCAGATTTGGCCTACGCTTGGAAAGTGTCTAAAAATTGTCAAGAGCACCACATTT
>JAPYZL010167245.1:0-14024 GCA_030522825.1 Platygaster orseoliae
ATTTTTTATGTAACTATTTTATGAAAATCGTTTATTTTTTAGAACAGTTTTATGAAAATAACATTTTTTTATGAAATTTTCAAAAATCAATTTATAAAAACGGAGTTTTGTATATAAATTTGGCGATTATGTATAAAAATCACAGTTACATAAGGTTTTCGTATTCACCGAAACTAATAACAATAGAAAGCATATGCGTCTTGTGAATACTCTACTTTATAAATCTCATTTATTCTAACAATTGGACAAATAGTATTAAAAATCAAATGTACAAATTAATTATCAGATTTATAATCATCGCAAAAGAAAACCATAGAGAAAGTATGTGTCTCTTGCAAAAACTTCCATCTTACAAGTATTGCTGGGAAAGAGTTTAAACAAATTAATTTCACAAATTGGTTACCAGATTCAAGATCAGTGTAACCAAAAACCATTGCAAGTACATGCATCTTACGATAACCACAATTTTGCGAATTTTCGTTGAAAAAAATTACAAACAATAATTTTTCGAGTTTCTACCTTACTTACAATTAACGGCTTTAAAAACTATTTTCAGCATATATAGGTATCTTGCTAAAAAAATTTTTCATAAATTATTTGCTTCAACGAATAATTCAACGAATAATCAACGAGTACATGTACTCGAGTACTCGACCACATCCAAGTACTCGAGTACTTGTACTCGAGTACAATCTGAGTTCTCGAGTACATGTACTCTGTACTCGGCACTGTACTGAGTACTCAATGTACTCTAGTACGCCCATCACTGATTAGAATCAATTTTTATGAATTCATGAATTTTTTTCACTCAATTCAGTGAATTCTTGAATTCATAATTCAACTAAAAAAATATGAATCGGAATTTTTAGAATTCAGTGAAGTTTCACAGTGATTTCTTTCAATTTCTTCTTTTTTTCAGTGAATTCTTGAATTTTTCCAGTGAATTTTCAAATTTAAAATTTGAATCAGAATTTTTGAATCTAGAATGAAAATTTCAGACTTTAAGTAAGAATTTTTGAAATCTGAATTTAAATTTCAGAATTTTAATACGAGTTTTTTAATCTGGAATTCAAATTTCAGAATTTGAATCAAATTTTTTGAACTGAGAATTCAAGCTTTAGAATTTGAATCATTATTTCTGAATTTAGAATTCAAATTGCAGAATTTGAATCAGACTTGTCAGAATTTCTGTCACTGAATTCAGTGAATTCTTGAATTAATATTTTGAATTTAAAAATATAAATCAGAATGTTCAGAATTCAGTGAAGTTTCACTTCGAATTCTTTCAATTCGTTCTTTCTTTCTGTGAAGTCTTCAATTTTTTCAGTGAATTTTCGAATTTATAATTTGAATTAGAATTTTTGAGTCTAGAATGGGAATTTCAGAATTTAATTCGGAATTTATGAAATAAGAATTCAAATTTCAGAATTTGAATCAAAATTTTCAAATTTTATAATTCAAATTTCTGAATTTGAATTAAAATTCTCAGAATTTTTGTATTCTTGAATTTTAGAAAATTTCCTTGTTAGGGGCTTCGTCGAATTTCTTTTCTTTTCAAGGTTTTACATTATTTTTGGTAAATCTCTGAAAAAAATTTTTGTGCGATTTGTCACATTTAAACTTCATGAAATTAAACTTTACGAACATGAATATTCGAACTATTTTTCTCATTCTTTTATTTTCTCGAGTTATCATACTGCACTTTCAACTGTTATCAGACTTCAAGTAGGGCTGTCATTTTCTCGTGTTTTTTTACTATATCCTTATAGTAAAAAATACCTTATAAATAAATATTTATAAGATATAAGATCTTCATTATCTTTATAAGATATATTATCTCATGAATAAATAAATAGTATCTTCTTTTTTTGGAAGAATTAAGAGCTTAGCAGAGTGATACGGAGACAATGTTACGACAATTAGATTTAGGGCACAGTATAAAAAAATCTATTATAACACATGATCGCAAAAAAATGAAGGACCGAGTTTATAATATTGTTGAAAAATGCAAAGAATATAGTACAAATGGTACAATTTTAGATTATTGACGTACCATCGGGTATCACATACATTTTTAACTTTTGGAAATTCTATATTTTATGCAAAAATTTGATATTTACACCTTTTTTTAAAAATTTTACATGTTTTTATTTTCTACGCTTTTGTTGGAGATGTAATGAAATTGGAAAATAAAAAAATGAGAAATTACAGTTGTTGGAAATTACATAATATGAAAAAAACAGTCATTTGTAAAAACGGTTGTTGGAAATTACGGAGTGGAAATCCTGAAGTAGAAAATACGGAATGGAAGAGGTGTCCTACAATCCACATCAACCAATGATTGATAGCAACGAAAGATTGTCACGAGAAAATTATTGAATGCATTTCTCGGAATAGGCGATTCGTAACGTAAACGTATCACGCTCGGAGATAAACTATCTCGATGCATCTTGTACGCACTCGCGGCTACCGCCAATCTCACCCAACTCTCGTCAGAATTATATTTCCCATAATCATATAACCGATATACGATCGAGTTATTTACCATCCGCGTCGCCTAAAACTCATGTATGAAAGTCAATTGATTACGAGCACGAAATCCATTGAATATATTAGCTACCGAACGTAATCAGACGCGGGTCTCATCAGAAATAAAATCGGCCTTATCCACCGCGGGTGGTTGTACGCAATTAATTTCGCGATAGCGCGACGTTTTTCCTGCTTTTTTCTCCCTCCCGCCGCCATTTCGCTCCACTTTTTCCCAACAACGAAATCGCATTCAATTACCGCACACGCGAAAGGTAGACAGGCGAAAAAAAAGGATTTATTGTGACGATATTAAAATGACGCGACGTAAAAATTTTCTCTGATATCGTCAATAATACGTGCTCGTGTACAGCTAATAAATGCTGAATTATAATTTAACTATCCAAGGAGTTTAGTAAATAGTGACGTTAATTCCTAATCTTGAACAGGTTCCGATGCATTAGACTTCCCTCGAAATCGTGGTAGCTTTTTTTTCACGAGCGTAATTAATTGACTTTTCGAGATATAATCTCGGACATGTATTCATCTTTACTTAAGGCATGTCTGGTCTTTTGTGGAAGAAAAATTTTATGTTTGCTGTATCGCCTTTTGATAGCGCCGTTTTCATGGCCCTGTGATTTACTTAGATTACTCAATCGAGTTTTTTTATCTGCCGAGCGCGTATAATTGATGTACGTTGGCACGCCAATAAACGACTTATATGGTGGATAATAATGTTCCGTTCGTGAAAAGCGTTTTATGAGGGAAGAGGTAATTATTTCAGTATGGAAAATGGCATTAGTGATTTAAAAAAGGTGAAGTATTCGATTGAAGAAAGTGAACGAGCTCTTATATCTGGTAGAGATACTGTGCATTAGTGAATATTCACTGATTTCAATTGAGCCGTTAGATGTTTGACTTCCATGTAAAAAGTTTGAGTGTATAGTTCAAGAGTTTTACAGTAATATGTAAATAAATATTGTAGAATTTAATAGAAAAATGCGTGGACTGATACTTAAATATGAATAAGAAATTTGATCATTATATTTTCATTTATAATTCAGTTATCAATTAAGTATGGTTCACTGTAAGAAAATGTCTATGATGAATGTATTACGACGAGTATATTTTTGTGTGTGATTGTGTAGTTTAAGCATTTTGCCTGTAGCCATACAATAAATTAATAACTCATACACAATATGATGTACTGAATTGAGGAAATGATAATTTGATTACGTGAAATCTACTTTGCCACAAAAACAGTTCCTAATTGAAAAAGTGATTGCAATTTACTTAATTGAAAATAGTCTGACATAAAATTTTTCAACTTTTGTTACACCCTTTTTTCTCGCAGATAGTGCATTGCCCTTCGGCGTAAATTACAGTGCATTCGCAACAAAATATCTTTATACGTCATCCTTCGTTTGGACATTATAAACCGTCGTTGTGAAAAAAGTCTGGGCATAATCCGACGTGATGCGAGACAGGGCGCTCTTCTTCTCGGAGTGGGTAAATGCGCTAGAATGCGACTGATTGCGTCGTTGATGATAAAACGATAACGAAAGATGATCGCTCGAAAACCGGACGCGTACGCTCGATAATTGCGCTTATTAAACTGCGGGCAGCGCTGATAACGAGTGAAAGAAAAAGTAGCATGGTTGCGGCGCGCGGGTTAAGAACGTCTCATCGATAAGTCTTGGGCGCCTTTTTGCGACGCTTCTAACGGCGCTTTGACAACTGATTCATACACGCCGCTGCCATTTGCCGCGTCTCGTGAGATCAGGGAAAAAGGGCATTCAGAGAAATAGTGTTGCTGCAGTTAGAGGTGAAGCGAGGACTTTTACGATTTTCGTTTTCCAGAGCTGGACTTTGGGAATCATTCTCTTTTTTGGATTGTAGGACACCTCTTCTCGTAATTTCCAACAACTGTAATTTCCAATTTCATTACATCTCCAACAAAAGCGTAGAAAATAAAAACATGTAAACTTTTGTAAAAGTGTTGTAAATATCGAATTTTCGCACAAAATATAGAATTTCCAAAAGTTGATGTTGTATGTGATGCCCGATGGTACGTAATTAATCTAAAGTTGTACCATTTTCACTATATTCTTTGTATTTTTTAACAATATAATAAACTTGGTCCTAAATTTTTGATTGAGACAAATTTTTGATTGAGACAAGAGCCGTCACCTCCAAATTTTACATTAGAAATGTTTTTTTTGGGGGTAAGAATATAGTAAAAAACCACGAGAAAATGACACCCCTTGAAGTTTGTTAACAGTTGAAAGAGCAGTATGATAACTCGAGAAAATAAAAGAATGAGAAAAATAATTCGAATATTCATGTTCATAAAGTTTAATTTCATAAAGTTTAAATGTGACAAATCACACGAAAATTTTTTTCACACATTTACCAAAAATAATGTGAAACCTTGAAAAAAAAAAAATCGACGAAGCCCCTAACAAGAAAATTTTAAAAAATTCAAGAATACAAAAATTCTGAGAATTTCGATTTAGATTCTGAAATTCGAATTCTAAAATTCTGAAATTTTAATTTCCTGAATTCCGTATTAAATTTTGAAATTCCCATTCTGGATACGAAAATTCTGATTCAAATTATAAATTCGAAAATGCATTGAAAAAATTCAAGAATTCACTGAAAGAAAGAATAAATTGAAAGAATCCACTGTGAAACTTCACTGAATTCTGAACATTCTGATTCATATTCTTAAATTCGAATTATGAATTCACCAATTCACTAAATTGAGTGAAAAAAATTCAAGAATTCAAAAATTCTGAGAATTCTGATTCGATTTCTGAAATTTGAATTCTAAATTTAGGAATTTTGATTCAAATTCTAAAGTATGAATTCTGAGTTCAAAAATTTTGATTGAAATTCTGAAATTCGAATTTTAGATTCAAAAAATCTTATTCAAATTTTGAAATTCAAATTCTAATTTCAAAAATTACGAATTAAATTCTGAAATTTTAATGCAAGATTTAAAAATTCTGGTTCAAGTTTTAAATTCGAAAATTCACTGGAAACATTCAAGAATTCACTGAAAGAAAGAACAAATTGAAAGATTTCACTGTGAAACTTCACTGAATTCTAAAAATTCTGATTCGTATTTTTTAATTTGAATTATGAATTCGAGAATTCACTGAATGGTGTGATAAAAATTCAAGAATTCAAAAATTTGATTCAAATTCTTAATTTTGAATTCTGTATTCAAAAACCCGTATCAAATTCTGGAATTCAAATTGAAATTTCAAAAATTCTAAATCAAATTCTGAAATTTCATTTCTAGATTCAAAAATTGTGATTCAAATTATAAATTCGAAAATTCTCTGTAAAAATTCAAGAATTCACTAACAGAAAGAACAAATTAAAAGAATTCAAAGTGAAAGTCCACTGAATTCTAAAAATTCTGATTCATATTTTTAAATTCAAATTATGAATTCAAGAATTTACTGAATTCTGTGAAAAAAGTTCAAGAATTTTAAAATTCTGACAATTCTGATTCTAATTCTGCAATTAGAATTCTAAATTCAGAAATTCTGATTCAAATTCCAAAGTTTGAATTCTAAATTCGAAAACTCTGATTCAAATTTTATATCAATAATTCAAATCTCAGAAAAAAAATTCTTGTGTGATTTTTCAACGTTGTAAACTTTGTCAACATGAATATTAAATTTGAAGCCTAAATGGTTAAAAAAATAATGAGGTGGGAAAAAGGGACTTTGGAAAAATAATAAGGTGGGAAATAAATCCAGTAGAAAATACGGAGTGGAAAAAGTGACCGCCAACCGAAAAATATTCAAAAATTCTACCTGAATTTATTTCACTACTGTATATCAGTACTGAATTTTTTGAACTATTTTCGTTCAACTGAAAATATTTTTTGTAAGTTTGCGTACTTATGAAATGTTGGGAAATATAAATAATAATTAATATCATTCGAATTCCTGATTTTCAGGTGCATGAGACATTCACGTTGAGTCCACTTTCCTTAGGGTTCTTGAGACGATTGAATCTCTAGCGGAAAATAAAAACTTTCTCACGAATCCGCATGTATGTGAGCTGTGAACCCCAGAAACATAAATTCTGTCATGCACCTCTCTGGCTTTTTAAGCTTCGTCAGGTATTACACTGACGGGGGGTTCGCTCGAACTGACAGGTGTATCTTTTTGACTTCGTTACATGATCGTGCTCCTTCTGATGTATCAAGTAAATTTCCTCCTTATAGTTCAGAAATCATCCAAACAAAAATTAAGTAAGAGTCTCAAAATTTATCATAAGCAAATAAATAATTATACATATAAATAGATATATTTTTACTAACACATTTGTGTTAGATATCTATATATAGTAATTGAAAAACAAAAAAGAAACAAAAAAGAAACTCGCTAAATGTTCTGAATGTAAAAAAGAACCGATACAGTTTTCAACGACTTTCTCAATAAATGCCAATCATAGAAGCCACCAAGATTCGCTTTCAAATGGAAACAAAAAGTTTTAAGGTTTCAAACGACAGAGTAACTTGTGCTTAACGAGATCACGTGACACCATGAATTATCGATAGTCTGGGAGAATCCAGGTTGAAGAGGCAGAAGAGAGACACCAAGAAAAAATGCACATCGTCGCGACGCTTAACTGTTTAACTATCCTCGGGGAAAGCCGATGAGGCAATTTTCGCTGAGTTGGATAATGCGAAAGCACAATTCGTGGAAATTTCAACTACACCGATAAAAAAATTTTTCTAACTAATGTAATTTTAATTTTCTACTGTTCGAGAAACATCAATCCATCAGCATACATCCCTGACATCCTGAAAAATAGTTCTTCCAACGTATCAGAAGGTTGTATTATCATGAACGTTTTATTTATCGAACACAATAATTCCAAACAGTAGTTAGTAATATTCAAATAATGATTTAAAGGTTATTAAAGTTTATTGCGTTTACGGCACAGACTTTCTGTGACTCTGCCTAAGTTTTGTATACGCCTCTGTAAAAAAAAACTCGAATTCATTGTTTATTTATGCCTTTAACTTTACATTCGATTCATGACTTTGCAGTCTTAGAAAAATTCTGAGTACTCAATTCTGAAAACCTTGAAGGAAAAAAAGAAGAAGCATGCCATCGTTTTCGCTCTCGGAACTATGCAAATATTCGCCCGGCAACCGAAGATTATTTTTCGGAGTTAAAAAATGCGCGAGGAACAACGCGATAAAAATGCCTTCATCATGGGAGGATGCGAGAAATTACGGGACGAGGCGAAAGGGACGCGAAGCTTATGAAGCGAGCAGTGATTCTCCCCGTTAGCGATGGTATAACGTTCGTTCGTAATTACAGGTCTCCAGGCCTAAGCTTTCCGAGCGTTTTCTTCTCCGGCGAGACATTTAATTGTCTCCGAGAAAACGTCGTTCTAAATCGGCAGACATCAATCCTGTCTTTCATCGACTTTCCTCTATAAATTATACATATCATAAAAAACCTTTTAAGTGTTTTCTACTTACAAGAAACTCACGAGTATATTGACAAACCGAAAAGATCTTTCACGTCATGCTGTATGTATTGCAGGTAGAAGAGTTCGGGACAAATGGTTACATGTAGTACATTAATTGCGATAATCAGCAAAATTCGTTTTTCACTCTTATGTGTAAAAAAAAAACAAATTTTATGATTTGTTATTCATCATATGATTAGATGGTGTTTTATTGTAAGTATAATCTTTGGGATTGTTTCAATATTATAGAGATGTATTTTATTGATTTATGTTTTTACAAGATAATTTTTTATTGTTTTTAGACCTTAAAAAAGGCCAAATGTATGGCCGAAAGCTTGGAATTAATACAAACATTCTTTTAACCATGGATCGGAGTGATTATTTATATTTTTGCTCCATAAAAAAAACAAAATAAAGAAAATATTTAGCTAGGAATTTTCTTCAGGTTTTCAAAGTTTTCAATCTTCAAAAATTTAGTTTCGAGAGCACAATTTTTCAGTTTTTGGGAATCTTTCAATGTTGAAGTTTTCCAACTTTATTTTAATGATTTTAATTCACGAATTTCGATCATTTCGATCATCATCATTTTTATGTAACTAAATTATTAATCATTGTTAATTTATGTTATTATAATTAGCAGAACTAAATTTCAGTAACATCCGAGAATTGATATACAACTAATTGATTTGTAACGCTTAAAATTTATAATAGGGACCTTGCATTTTTTCTAAGGTATCATTTTTTCACTGGTGTCGTAAAATAAATCAAATAAATAAATATTACAATAAAATTTTTTGTTTATACCCACTAGTGTGTATAAACTAGCATTTATTATTTATTGACGGTGCCAAAATTTGTACACAGGCATTTTTTTACATTATTTTTATTATTTCAATTTTATTTTTAGTAAAGTGTCAGTTTTATAATACTTTTGTTTCATGTATTACATATATTTAAGTTTAATCAATTTCATTTTTTGAAATATAGTTTTATTTTATTTTCATTTTTCGATATTTGTATAATTTTATCTTCTTACACAGTTGTCGTTGTTGAGGTTTCATTATATCTAAGTGTAATTGATTAAATTTATTGTATTTCAATTTTATTTAATTTTTCCTCTATTATCATTTTTATCATTCTCATTGCTTTACTTTTTATTACTTTTTTTTTAGTGAAATATAATTTTAATCAATTCAATATTTACAATTTTATAATATTTTAGTTGAATTTACTGTCACTTTTAATGATTTCGTTATTTTTATTATTTTATTATTTTTATCATTTAAACATTTTAATTTTTTTTTTGTATCAAGTTTGCTTTCTATTTGGGATATTATATTTTATTATTGATTTTTCATATTTCATGTTTTAGTTTTCCCGATTGAATTTTATATAAACGTTTTATTTTATTTTGATTACTTTACTTTTTTTCATTTTAGTTTTATTTCTAGTTATAATTAGTTTAATTATTTCAATTTATATGTACTATTTCATCATATTTGAGTTTGATTTTTTCTTTTACTTTCAATTATTTCGTTGCATTTGTTATTTAACTTTTTTGTATTATTTTTGTTTTCTTTTTGTGATATATTTTTGTATTGATTTTAAATATTTCATATTTTAGTCTTACTGATTAAATATATCATATTTTAGTTTTATGTTATGTATATTTTTCAATATTTTTATTATTTTATCTTTTTACATTGTTTTTATCATCCAAGTTTCATTTTTTTTAAATTAATTTTTTATTATTTTCATCATTTTATTATTTTTTATACAAATTTATTTTTAGTTATATGTCAGTTTTATTGATTTTTCGTATTTTTTGTTGTTTTATTAATTCGTCAATCACAGTTAATTAATTATTTTGGATTTTTCAAATGAAGTTTACATCTTTTTCCATGTAAAAATTTAATGATTTATGAAACATTATAATGTATACCTGCCGAAGCTGCGCAGTAAAAACACTTTATTTCCATTATTTTTTCTTCTGTTTCATTATTAAAATAAAAAAATCAATACCAATTTTTCTTCACGATTGCGCAAGTATCAACCCCTTGTTGATGTTAAAAAATATATATTTATCACCAAAAAACAACAAACAATATATTTTACAAGGTTGTTTTGACACCTCGCATTTCTGGTGCATTGAAACAATCATAATACGACATGAAGTCAAATATCATGGACACTATCACTTTTGGAAAATTCGTCAAATTTTCCTTGAAAAAACCTTCCTCCAATTTTGTTCTCATAATTCCTTTTTTTTTTGATTATTCATACATAAAATTACACAGCGATCAAAGATTCAATGTAAACTGATGTTGACATTCGATGTTTTCATGTGTCAGTGACGTCACACCTGCTCGGAGCAACTCGTGCAACTCGTGCCCGCTTCGGGCGTTTTCGACTTTTTACCGGGAAATTCAAAAGTACTTTTTTGTTTGTTAATTAACTTAAAAAATAAAGCTGCGAAAATTGTAAAACTTTGTCCCGTGTCATACTACGATGTAATCTATCAAGAAAAAAATAATTTTAAAATGTGCAAGGTCCCTATTCTGTAAACATTAAAAAATAAAAAAAAAACATATAAATCATTCACAAATGTTCAATATCACGAATTAGATCATTCCTTTCTAACAAACATTTTGTTATTCAGCATTTTATGCATTTAATTTTTTATTGAGATTAATGTAAGAAAGTTCTTATCTCTTGAAATTCAGAAATGATGAAGAATAAACCTTAGAAGTTTTTGATCGATAGTTGATCGATATTCCCATACGGCACGGTGCGTTTCAGTATTTCTATAATTTACAGAAAAAGGGTTTTTTTCTCTAAACTCGAATTTTAAATATTCCTAAAAAAATCATTCTTTAAAGAGAACTGCAAATCCAACGTTGTTTTTTTCTCTAAGTTACATTAAATTTTTAAATTTAAATCAAAAATTTCTCGAGAGTCCAGGTGTACGTTTTTGATCATTTTGACTCGCTATCTTTAAATTAAGCAGGCTTCAACAAGTACTTTGAACATCTCATTTTTTTTAAAATCAATTCTGCAAGTTTGTAATTCATTTTTTCTATTATCCTGATTATCTAATTTTTTGTTATATTTCAAATGCGTAGAATTTAACGTTTGAGTTCCCACATTCAGTTCATGAAAAAGAACAAAGAATTGAATTGTTTTTGTGCAGTATATTCACAATAATCTACAGAAGAATGATTTCTTTTGTTAAAGTGGAATTTTCACTGCTTTAAATAATATTTTTATTTGGTGAAAATCATTATTCTAAAAATTAATAATTTTTCAAAATTAAGATGAATTATTGAGTTGTCAAAAAAAAAACACACAATTTTGATTTATAATTTAATACCTTGCCTAGGTCTATGAAAATGATCAAAAAATCCTTTTAATTTAATCAAACCTTTTATCGTAATTGTATCCGAAATTTTGTGTGTTCTCTATAGTTTTCTTCCTCCCTATTAAACATGAAATATTTTCTAAATTCGTAGTATTTAAAGATTAACCCCTCCCTTTCTTTCTTTTCGTGAACCTCAGTTTTTTCAAGATTTTACCTATTGTTTCTGATTCAGCGGAAGCGGTCAACAAAAAGACGTAAATTTTTTGCTGTCCATTTTTTCACCTCCATGCAGATCTTTCGAGTATCCAATTTCCTCAACTTGTTCCCATGGGTGAATGAATAGAACAGGAAATTATCTCGCAATGTTAACAATGAACAAGCTGGTGAATTATTGACAATATGAATTCAAAATTCAAAAACTTTTCTCGGTCCTCATGGAATTTAGAATTGCAATCTCGTTATAAGTTTCGAAAATAGCGTTTGATTTCTCAGAGCGGCACACGAATAACAGAAAATGCTTGTGAACAGAAAAATTTGTGAGCAAGAATAAATGAAGAAAAAAATCGATATTCGATACGAGATTCGCGAATGAACGAGTTGAGAACCCTAAAAAGCTATTGGAGATTTCAACGCTTCAACACTCGCACAAGCGCGAGCTATACATCGGCCCCTCTACAGGGAATCGCCGTCGCTTACACGTAATTCGCTATTGATTGGGGATCAAAGCGAGCTGGAATTCGGAATGACGGAAAATCGTCGTAACTTTATAAAGAAAAATCCATTAATTTGACAACAGCAAAAAACAACTTTATTTCTCATCTCCTTTTATGAGCGCGATGCCTCGCGGGTCAGCCTAACCTCGAAAAACGCTTTTCTCGTTTAATTGATATCGGGGGAAAACGTAATGTTACACCGGTTTTGGGTTTCGTGCGATTAAAATTCATGTACGATGAGTTATCGAATGTGAAGATTACGTGTTGAGTAATTTATCAATAAAAAATCGAATTTAGCAACACATGTATGTATTATTTTCGAAAAAAAATCGATACGTATTTTTTGGTTTCTTTGAAAAATGCTTTTTTCAGAGGATATGTGAATTTTTTATTTCGTAGACACAGATATACTGAACATGCAAATGACGTCATATAGTTAGAATGACGTTACTTTGTTATACTTTTCAAAACGATGTGTTTCCGTCTATTTTTGAGATATGACAAAAAGAAAAAACACGTGTCTGTATATTTTTAATTTAAAACATTTAACCTTGCTGCTCATGAAAAAAAGCAGAATCCGGTGTAGCGTAAACTGAACTTGACGATATAAATATCCATAAATTATGATCTTTTGTGATAAAGTAGATTCCTTTTTACTGATCAGTCACGTGATTCACGAACCACGTGATGGTTACGAACCAATTAATGTACTTCTGCCCTTTCTCTTTCTACGGCGCATGTGCATTTTCATCGCCGCGACAATGATGTCATTCTCACAAATTTCCTAATATTGAATATCGACGCCATATCAGTTTTTCCATGTTTTTCTAAGTATTTATGTCAACGAGAACGCGTTTTTCGAAGTGTTTTTTCAATTTCTTGGATACTTGTTCCTTCTGAAGGGTTTGACTTGGTCAGTGAAAATTAGATTTGTATAAAATAGAAGAAAAATCGATTTTTGTTACTGAACGTAATAGTAAAAATGGACGCAGGATATAGTTCCAAAGGTAAACAATAACATTCGTTTAGCTTTTTGACAAGATTAGTTAACTGTAATAGCAAATAGCATGGATATTTTCTTTTCAAAAAGAGCGAGACTGAATGAACAATATTAATAGTTTTTGACTATTTCCCAATATATCAATAATCTCAGTTGAGATTAATAGAATAAATAAAAAAAAAAAACTCGAGAAAGAATGTCAAACTCAACTGAGATATCATACAATAATCCGTAAAAACCATTTCAAGTCCTACGATCGTGATTACGATCCACTTTTATCAGCAGTTCTCGAGATTTTTGGTATCGCATATTTTCACCGCACGCTAGCGCGGCCGGCGCGCTGCTGGCTATGGCTGCCACTGCTGCCACACTTCAAAAACGTATATAACATATACATACATCAATATCAACTGATTTCAACGAAATGAACCAAAGTTGGCGACACGCGCGAGAGAGACAACGCGCGTCTCTCTCGCGCGTCATTTGTTTTTTGTCATTTGTTAACCCCCGTGATCGCATGAATTCGAGTGTATGAGTGCGAGATAGAAAGTGTTTTCTATCCTACCAATTCATATACAGCACTTCTGGCCTGGGAATTCGAGCGTCCTTCAGCGCGACCGACGCTGATTTTTCGGTATATGCGTACAAACAGTGTCGTGCGGTTCTTGTTTTCAAAAGTACTCGGAAAAAATAGGGTTTTTCGCAGTTTTTCGTTAGTCGACGATTTTGAAATGAGAAAAATAGTTCTCACGCCGTAGGAGCAGTTTTATATGATGAATTAATGTTTATTAGAAACAAAACAGTGACGTTAAGTTAGTGCGAAAAACATGTGATAAAGGTAAAAATCGCGATAAAAATTATTTACGTGTAGAAAACTTGAATTTTTTTTATTGGACATGCTTAAAGTTTCAAAAATTCA
>JAPYZL010167290.1:0-17711 GCA_030522825.1 Platygaster orseoliae
GACCAGCTCAGCAGACGTATTCGGAAAATTTGGAGGTCTTTTCCACAGGAATACGCCGAAAATCATGTCAAAAGTATGCCTCGGAGGTGTCAAGCGATTCCCGATGCTAGAGGAGAGTGGACATCCTACTAATTGCGTTTCGAAAACGGCAGAAGTATTATCTTCATAGAAAAAAAAGGTAGTGCCTCTGACTTACCGGCTGCGAATAATCGCCGCTACGCTCTTACTTGACAGACTGTATAACAATTCTAGAGTCTCTGAATTATGGTACATTCCCAGTTAATGAAAAAGTAAGACGCTAAAGCAGATGCGATAATTTTGAAAAAACTTGTGCCCTTTTTAGCTGAGTGATAATATCGCAACGCAGTCGAATTTTTATATAATATTGTAATTATATTTGAGAAGGGTTGTATAATTATATGATTATGTAATGAAACTTTTCAACTTTTCACAGAAATTTGAAAACTGATAGAGGGAAATCTTGTTCTCAACAATATACAAATCTTGAGCGACTTATTTGGAAAAGAAAAATGATTTTTCATAAGAAGAAATATGAATCATACATAAGTATTGAAATTTCAATTTATTATGTAAATATGCATCACTATTATTATAAGAATCAAGCGATGTCATTATAACCATTACTTTTTTCTTAAAACTTATTTTTCAATTTTGTTGAAAAAAATGATCGTAAGTTGAAAAAATTAAGTAAAAATGCATAGTCAATATTTATTTTGTTTGAAGGAGTAAATGCATTTGATGATTTCCAAGTTACTGACAAAAAATTACTTTCTTTGAAAATACCCCTCGATCCTAGCGGCAGGGGATTCGCTCCTTGTACCCCCCGGACATTCTTTGCATACCATTCACCCTGCATATATTAGCAACTATTTTTATAAAAAAAAAAAAAAAAAAAAAAATCGTATGAAAAACTGCGATTCTACCGTGAAACCAACTTAAACCGCCAAATTTCTATGTTACCTCTCTACAAAACAGTATTCCAGCGTACTTATGCTCATTATTTGATTGCAACGATATACTCAGTAAATGTATATATATATGAAATCCTGAACGCCCTCTCGAAGTAAAAAATGAATGCGAGCGAATTTTTAAATATCAAATTTATTGCTCTAGCTCTCGGCTGGAAATCCAGCCCTCTTCAGGAACTACAAAATCATTAAAAAATAAAATTTACAATCAAAAATCGCCTATCTTATGAAAATTAAAAAAACAGAATTATAATAAATACCTCGAGGAATGCGTAGTATAGAAACTAATTATGTCATTGTCCAAGCAAATAAGAATATTCGTTCATTAAGAATATTCCTAAAAATATTTGTTCGTTAAGAATATTCGTTCAGTATATTCGTTCTTATTTGCTTGGACAATGACATAATTAGTTTCTATACTACGCATTCCTCGAGGTATTCATTATAATTCTGTTTTTTTATTTTCATAAGATAGGCGGTTTTTGATTGTAAATTTTATTTTTAAATGATTTTGTAGTTCCTGAAGAAGGCTGGATTTCCAGCCGAAAGCTAGAGCAATAAATTGGATATTTCAAAATTGGCTCGCATTCATTTTTTACTCCGAGAGGACATTCAGGATTTCATATTTATGCTCATTATGTTTTATTCTTAGATATCTCACCAATTCATCAAGACTTTTTTGGAAAAAAAAAACTTTGGAGAAACTTTTTTAGTAGTCCATCAATTCGAGCAACCAAAAAACTGATCACGCGCGTATTAGAGGAAAACACTTATAACTTATATAAAGACAACTTGAAAAATATACAGGGTGTTCCAGAACCGACGTGCAATATTTTAACTAATTTTTTTTCGGATTTTTCTGCGATCGAAAGTCTTCTTCCACTTTTCGCAAAACTCAAAATTGGCCGAGATATTCGAGTTTGAAATTTAATCAATAAACGCGTTTTTCCGAGGAGTGAGGATAGACACCACGGACCAAAATTTGCCGAAATTTTCTCCATATTATTCTGAGTCGAAAAGTCCTCTGCAGTTTTTATAAGAACTCAAAATGAAACAAGATATTCGAGTTTGAAATCTGAGAAATCTGATTGGTTGAAACTTCTAACTCAAATATCTTTTTTGATTTTGAGTTTCTTGAAAAACTGCAAAAGACTTTTAGACTCAGAATAATATGGAGAAAATTTGGGTAAATTTTGGTCCGTGTTGTCTACCCCCACTCCTCAGAAAAGCCCGTTTATTGGTTGAACTTCAAGCTCTAATATCTCGGCCAATTTTGAGTTTTGCGAAAAGTGGAAGAGGACTTTTCGTCTCAGAAAAATCCGCAAAAAATTGGTTAAAATATT
The DNA here is from genome assembly GCA_030522825.1 of Platygaster orseoliae. Classification (NCBI taxonomy): domain Eukaryota; kingdom Metazoa; phylum Arthropoda; class Insecta; order Hymenoptera; family Platygastridae; genus Platygaster; species Platygaster orseoliae. Next base: position 2,333 of record JAPYZL010167290.1, read on the forward strand.
TCACGTCGGTTCTGGGACACGCTGTATATGATAAAGTAGATCCATGCTACTCTAATTTTAATGGCATAAAGATAAGTAAAAGAAAAAAAAAAAAAATTGCTTGCCATTAATGATTTAACAAATTCTTTTGCCTGAAAAAATATTGAATCTTACAATTAGGAACAACGCCGAGGTCAAGAATCATCGCAGGGCTGGAATAATAACTGGCAGCACGGTGACGATGAAGAAGACAACGAAGAGGACGATAAAGAGGAACTCGCAGGTTCCGGGCAAGTACACCTCGAAGGAAGTGCTGCACCCTTTCCTGGAGGCACCTCCGAAAGTCATCATCATCACCAATATGAGGATGAGCGACAAGTAAATCAGCGTGGTAACATTGATGATGACGATGACGACGGTGGCGATGATGGTGACACAAATGATGGTAGCACGTTGGCGCCTTCTTTCGTCACGACTACACCCAGAGTACTAACAGTGCCCGATGTCTCGGCTACTAGGACCCCTGGTCCAATCAGTAAGTTATTTCCGATGTAGTTCACATGTTGACTAGAATCAAGCAACACGGTTAGTAGATGTAGAGAAGTATTATATTGTATATAGCAGATTCCGTATACAATATATGTACGAAATATGTACTTCGTGCTGTTCTCCACTGTATTTCATGTAGCAACATACTCGAAAGTTTCTGTGCAAAGTATTGTTTTCAATATACAGAATATAATACTGTGAACTTACTATATACTCGATGTTGGAGGATGAGGAGAACATCTATTTTATAATATATTGCATATAAAACTACATACCTCAAATATATTTACCATCTCCGCTTACTTATAAGGACAGTACCTTTCCCGCTATATGACATGACAAATGTAAAGACAACCATCGAAATTGTGTACATCATCAACAATTTGTAAGAACTGTGCTTCTTACGCTAATGAGATGTTAGATAAAAAAGCATTTGAAAGTATTAAAAAAAAAGATCTAAAAGTAGTGATATAAAAGTTGCGCGTCTGATTCATTGTAGAACGATAAAGTTATGTAAAATACCTGTTTTATAAGCTGTAAGAAGTTCCTCGAGCATGAAAAAAAAAAACATTTCGTTTTCTAATTCGAGCTCAAAAGTCCTGTCACACATTTTAATATTATCATAAAAACTTATTATTATTTTTTTGTTTTTTTTCATTTATGATTCACGAACCATGACGTTCCGCTTAAAAAATTCTAAGACGGCTGGGCAGATGACACGCACGTTTTGGCATTTTCAGGAACAATGTAAATCAAGTGCTCTTCATCTCAACCGTTAATTTTTCACTTATCGTTTTTTGTAAGCAACATGCGATGAAAAAATTGATAAGTAAGTCATGTAACTTTTGAAGACAAACCTTGAACATTTTAAGATTCATGCTTTAAAAAGTGCTTGACAGACTGCTTCAATTTGATTGGATATATCTGTAATTGGTAAGACGTAACTCTATTTTTTTAAACAATTAGTGGTACTAGCCGAGTTGCGGTAGAAAATTAATCATATCATTAAAAATATCCAAGTTGCGATAATTTTCAAATTTCCGAGTTGCGGTCGTATCCGAGTTGCGGTAATTTTTCAACTTCCGAGTTGTGGTCGTACCCGAGTTGCGGTATTTTTTGAATCATGTTGCATTCTACTGGAATAACGACTGTCCAGAAGAGAATAAATATTATGAATTATACAGGGTATACTAATATTACCGTACCAAAAAGAAAACCAATCGTCTTTTTTGAGTTTAAAGTCGAAAAGTCCTTTGCCATTTTTTACAAAACTAAAAATAAAAAAGTTATTCAAGTTTGAAATTTAAACAATAAATCCGCTTTATGGATAAGTGGGGATGAAAACTACAAATTAAACTCTAACCGAATTTTCTTCATATTTTTCTGAGTCGAAAAGTCCTTTGCAACTTTTCACAAAACTCAAAACCAAAAAAGATATTCAAGTTTGAAATCTGAGAAATCTAATTGGTTGAAACTTCTAATTCGAATATCTTTTTTGGTTTTTAGTTTTGCGAAAAGTAGCAAAGGACTTTTAGACTCAGAAAAATATGAAGAAAATTAAAGTAAATTTTGGCACGTGGTTTTCATCCCCACTCCTTGTAAGAGAGAGTTTATTGATTGAATTTGAGTTTGAGCATTGTCACGAGAGAGATATTTGACTTTCGCATTGGAAAATAAACACGATGAAATATGAATTTTTTTCATTCATTCCACTCTTAACGCAACTTGGATACGACCGCAACTCGGAATTTTAAAAATTACTGCAACTCGGATACAACCGCAACTCAGAAGTTTGAAAATTACTGCAATTCGGATATGACCGCAACTCGGAAATTTGAAAATTATGTGTTTTACCGCAACTCGGTATCAACCCAATTAGTGTTTCATTTATTTTCATTAAAACTTTTCGCAATATTGATCGTGATCAAGCTTTTTGTGAATTCGAATGAAGAGATATAAAGATCAAAATGAAAATCTTTATGATCTTTTGTCATTGAATAATGCTTTTCGACGACTTCTTCTTCTTCGACTAGAAGTTGAAGGGGTTTCGAAGGTTCTTTCCCACTTTTTGCGTCTTCGTCATTCGGACCTTCTTCAAGAGCTTCCTCGTTGTGTTGCTTCCGAGGGTGACCTCTTTTTCCGGTTTTCAGAAATCTGGGCCTACCGTAGAGCTTCTTTGTTTTCAGCTTTACATCAACCTCCACCTCATTGTCGATTTTAGGGTTTTCAGGTTGAGGTTTTCTTTCAAAACCGCAAATGGCTCTTCTTTAAAATCCTCTTCATCGTGATCGTTGACGCGAGCCCCGACGACTTCAAGTGGGACTTCGATGGGATGGAGAATGTTGGCGTCCTTTCCAGGTCATCAATTACTTTGGCGGTGCAATTTTCAGGAAACGATTTTAAATTTTCGTCACGCTCATGCGTTAAACTTGATTGAGATTCATTCAGGAATTTGGCATCCCGAGATATTCGAACTTCTCGTTCACTGGGTATCCAAATGCGGTAAGCCTTGGAATGGCCGTCGCAACCAAAAAAATCCAGGGATTCCTTTTGGTTCAAACTTCCCGTTTTCTGGAGACTTATCAAAGATGAAAGCTCGTTCGCCAAATGAACTAATATTAAACAGATTTGGCTTCTTCCTGGTCCATCATTTGATTGGACTTATCTTGACCGGCAACGACTTCGTAGGGCATCAATTTCGCGTATAATTCTCTGTCGCAATTGCCTCTGCCCAAAGCGATAGTGGTAAATTTGCGTCAATTTGCATGTAACGCATATCTTCGACCAAAGTGCGGTTTTTTTGTGACGTATGAGGAACCGTGAAACGTTGCTGGGTACCTGAAGTCTTTAGCAGATTATCCATGTCCTTGTTGACAAATTCTCCCTCGTTATCAGGCTGAATCGCCTTGATTTTTCGTCCGAGTTGATTCTCGAGAAGATTTTTGGAATCTTTGAATTTTTGTACGGCTTCGTCTTTTTTTTTTTTTTTGAGGAAATAAACAAGACAGACCCTGCTATGATCATCAATAAAGTCATGAAATAGCGTGCGCCTCCCGATGACTGCGTTCTCATTGTTCCACATACGTCCATGAGCACCTGCTCGAAAAGCTCCATTGTGAAATTTTGACTGGTTCTAAAAGAAATTTCACTAGAAATACTAGACTCACATTTTATTTCCTTGATCCGATTTTAAAGCTTCAAACCGTTCACGTTCACGTCCTTGACGAGTATTGACAGGTCTCATGCGTTGAGATGTCCCAAGTGAGTATGCCACGTCTAGATGTCGGTTTGACGTTTCGAATCTTCATAGATGACATTTGCGCATGGCTCGCGATCGCGGAGAAAAAACAGATCCCTGCTGCGTTCAGCCACGAACATAGTTTTCCCGCACTGATCGGCCACTATGAAGCTCGATTTCCAAAAAGTCACTTCGTGTCCCCGATCCACGATTTTCACGATTGACACGAGATTCAAGCGTAAGTTAAACACGTGCAATGCATTTTCCAATGTGATGACTACATTCGGATTATTCGCGATCGCGGTATTCACGTCACCTTTTCCGATCACGCGAGTTTCAGCTTATCGTTTCCAGCACTTGCGTTCACGAACATAGTCTTGTCGGAACACAGATGCGAAGTACTTCTCGAATCCAAACACTAGAGTTTGTACGTATTTCTCGATGTAGGTGCGTCTCCCGTGAAATAACGACTATGAGCCTCGTTAGACTTTGCTTTGTCGTAATTCGTTTCCATACTTATTTTATGCTAACACGCACTTTCTTTATATTCCTTCTCATGACAAGAACTGCACTTGTACCGAATTTTCGTGTCCGATTTCGATTTGTTTCAATAACTGTCATTCGCGTCACTACTATTTTGTAGGGCTGAGGTAAATAATTTTACTAGACAACTCCAGTAACTTCTTTTAGGTTTATTAAATGCAATTTCTTAGCGATGTACAGGAAGGTTCTCATGACGCTCAGTTTCTGTGTCGTGGCAGTAGTAGGTCAAAGTGACCGCGAAGGGGATACTCGTCGCCCACGGCAGTGGTGCCAACTCAGCTCTAAGGGATTTCCCACAGGGCCCCTACATACTCCCCCCCCCCCCCAGTGTTTTACAAATAAAGACGAATTATCGTAGAACTGTTGTCCCTTCCCTTTAACAGTCCTAACGGCTAGTGATAACTCGTAATTAAAATCTCAAAAAACAAACTCCGTTTCCCTCTTCTTACAATCTAAACGTCTAGTTGACAGTCGGTATTCATAAGGTCCTTATTTCTATGAGAAAAAAAACGAAAGGAAGGAAAAAAAGTACATCTCTATAAAAGCAATGACAAAACCGGAAGACATACATATACGCGTCTTCCTATCCTATGTCTAAGTCGCGGTACATCGTCGCGTTATCCCTGAGGACCGGCAAATCGTACCTTTTTCCGTTGGTACGTCCACAACACGCCCTGTCCCGTTGCCGGGACCCCTGCCCCGCTGTTTCCGGGTGCGAGTATCGGTTCGAGGTCATCCCGTAAAGTATACGTGGGTTTCAGCAACTCGACTGACACATCCTTCGGAGCCCCGCCCACTTCTATCCGATAAACCCGATCAGAAACGCGTTCTAACACCTTGTACGATTTCTTGTATGGGCGTTCGAGAGGTCTCTTAGCGGCCTTGACTAACAAAAAAACGTGCGAACAGATCGTGCGTCAGATCCTTGAATACGAAAGCCTGCCTTATGTACTTCTGGACGACTGGAACCGGTTTCACCTTCCTCATGTATTCCTGAAAACCCTCTTAAAACACCTGTGGATCCGGTGTAAAATCGTCTGGAAGCAGGAATTCACCTGGGACCCTGAGGACAGTCCCGTATACAAATTCTGCCGGTGATGCCCCGGAGTCGAGCCGAACGTGTGTCCGCAACCCTAACAATACCATTAACAAAATACGAGTCCAATTGCAACCGTTCGCGTTACACATTATTGCAGCCTTAAGAGTCCTATGCAATCTCTCGATCATTCCGTTTGCTGCCGGGTGATGGGGCTTCGTCCTGATGCGATGGCATCCCAACATTCTGAGCAGTGCCGCAAAGAGCTGCGATTCGAAATTCGAGCCCTGATCAGTAGTCTAAAATTTCGGGGTCCCAAAACGGGATACCCAGGTTTCAAAAAATGCCTTAACTACGGTCTGAGCCTACATGTCCTTGATAGGCGTTGTCTCGGTCCATCTTGAGAAAGGATTGACAAAAGTGAGTAAGTACTGGTACCCCTCGCTGATTGGAAGTGGACCGACGATGTCGATGTTTACATGAGAAAACCGAGCATCGGGAGCCACAAACTGCGAAGGAAGCAATTTGGCGTGTCTGGTGATCTTCGACTGCTGACAATCAAGACAACCCCTACACCAGGCTTTCACGTCCTTATGCATGTTCGGCCAGACGTATCGTTGCCGAATAATCCGATCAGTCACCTTTGCACCAGGGTGCGCCGAGCTGTGGAACAAATCGAATACCTTTCTGCGCATGACCTTCATGACAAATGTTCAGATCGCCTCACCCGCCTTCTCGCAATGCAACGTAGCATAAGCCGGACCCCATTGGATACGCCTCAAACTTAACGAGTAATCGGTCGATTCGCGAATGTTCCTCAATTCCTCGTCTCGCTCCTGTTTTTCCGCGAGCGTCGTCAGATCGAACTCGGCAGGCAGGCGAATGGTCTCCACCCGAGAAAAGGCATCAGCGATCGTATTTTCCGATCCCAGAACATGATCGATCCTTGTCGTTAATTGTGCAATGTACGACAGCGGCGAGCCTGACGCGGAGACGCCTTATCCACTCGTTGGAGAAAAGCGTAGATAAGGGGCCTGCGGTCTGTCGAAATACTAAACTCGTGACCTTCGAGAAAATGCTGAAAATTTCTGATCACCTCGAAAACCGCCGTCAGTTCCCTATCATACGTACTGTACCTCTGTTGAGTAGGACTAAATTTCCGAGAGAAAAAACCGAGTGGCCTCCAGGTACCCTCGAGAAACTGTTCCAAAGCTGCGCCCATTCCCGTGTCTGACGCGTCGATTACCAGTCGAGTCCGAGCCGAGTCAGAAGGGTGAGCCAAAACCGCGATTCCTGCAGCGCTTTCCTTGCATCTTTCGAATACTCCTTCAGCCTGCTCATTTCAATCGATTGCAGTCCTATCGTTCTTCTTCGAAATGGTTAGAAATACGTTCAACGGTGCCTGGACCGAGGAAGCAAGTGGAACTGTGCGACGGTAAAAATTTACTATGCCCAAGAATTTCCTTAACTCGGAAATGTCTTGAGGCTTTGAGTATTCTGTGATCGCCTTCACTCTCTCGGGGAGTGGTCCACAGTCGTTCTTGTTGACTAAATGGCCTAAAAATTCAATCTCTGGAACGTCAGAAACGCACTTCTCGAAATTCAACTGCAAGTGAAATCTATTGAGTCTCTCTAACACCTCAGCAACGTGTCATTCATGCTCTTCCGCGGAAGAAGACGCAATAAGAACGTCGTCGATGTAGACAAAAGTAAAATCCAGGTTCCCGAGAGCCTCGTGGATATAGCGCTGAAACGTCTGTGCCGAATTACGCAGTCCAAAAGGCATGAAAGTGTACTCAAACATCCCGAAAGGTATGATCACGGCCGTCTTCGGAATATCCTTCTCTACGAGTGCCAGTTGATGATAAGCCCTTTTGCAATCTAGTACCGAAAAATGGGATTTCCCACTGAGGTGTGCAGAAAAATCGTGAAGGTGGGGGAGGGGGTATCCGTCGGATACCGTAACGGCATTGAGACGGTGATAATCACCGCAAACTCTCTACTCACCGTTATTCTTGCGTGTCATCTGAATCGGGCTAGCCCACGGGCTATCGGAAGGCCTACAAACACCTGTCTCGACCAGTCGCCTGAATTCCTCCTTCGCAGCGGCGAATTTCTCGGGCGCGAGACGCCGAGCACGTTCCAATACGGGAGTACCAGTCGTAGATATGTGATGAAAAATTCCTCGGGACTCGAGTGAGGTCTGCTGAGCTAGGCTAGCAACCCGTGGAAACTTCGTCAAAATGTGTGAAAATTTTCCACCTGGATCGACTGCGCTCGCTGAAAGCGCCGATACCCTCGAGGTTATCCCGAACACGCGTATGGACGTCGTAGTGTCGATTAAGCACTGCCTCTTGAGGTCGACCACGATCCCGTAATGAGAGAGTAAGTCCGCGCCTATGATCGGATAGGGGACCGCTGAAACGCAAAAATTCCACACAATCGGGCGTTAAAGTCCTATATTCAGCTTCTTCTGTGATTACCCAAAAGTGTCTATCTGCGTGTCGTTCGCCGCGAAAAGTCTCAACCCGGGCGGTTTCTCTGCAGATCCTTTCTCCTTCGGTACCAGTGAAATGTCAGCCCATGGAACGATCAAAAATCTCAACCCGAAATTCAAATCGACAACATGGAGACGTCTTTTGTTCGGAAAGTCCGATGCGGCAGTCTCCGCGACGGATGGACGACCTAGTTTCCAGCCTGCGATACTCCACAGTCCTCGTTCTTCGGTCTGGGTTTCGTGAGCGATTTCATAGTGCAAGGGCCATAGCATCGGTATGCCTTCTCACAGTGTTAGCGATGGATTTTGCAGATGAATGAGGTACCTGACGGCGTCGTTCCCTCTTTTAACTTCTCAAACCAGTCGTTGTGCCCCTTCGAAAACCCCGATGTTGACCTGGACCGAGACCTGAAAATCTCCTTCTTCAACTCCTGAAGTTGCTCCGCCAATGAATATAGCGTCGGTTCAGCCTGATCGATACGTGATTTACGCTCTGTTACGGCAAAAACCTATCCTTCACTCGGATAGCGCTGAATCTCGAGGATCTGTTATGCAATCTGAGCCACGTTCTCGTCGTCAAGATCCTTGGCAAAAGCTAAAGCAACCTGAACCTCCTTAGGTAGGCGCCTCATCCACATCGTACGAAGAACGCCCCTATCGACTCTGTCATCTGCTAACGTCCGCATCTGTTGAAGGAGTTCAGACGGCTTCCCTCCAGAAAATTTGCTCCTGCTGAAAATTTTGTTCAGCGTCTGCTCCGAGGTGTCTGCAAAATTCCTCAACAAGGCCTCCTTCACCTTGCCATAGCGATCCTGTAGGGAAAGATTTTTCAACGTCGATTTGATGACTCTAAGAGCCTCGCTTCCCAAATTCCTGATCAAAGCCGCGTACTTCTGCCTATCGTCTACCACATCCAATGCCTCAAATTGCGTCTCGAGAGTGATGAACCAGGAATCTGGATTGTCCGGCCAAAAATTTTGTACACTGATGTTCCGGAATCGCAAACTGAAATTATGTGGAGCCAACAAACCCTGTCAAGTAGGAACTCCTTGCTGATCCATCGTGAATTCGAAACCTATTGCTGACTGGAACGGATTTGCATTTGGATTCAATGAAGTATCGATTAACTCCTGCGGCGACCTAACCTCTTCGGGTGGTTCTGACTTCTTCTTGGAAACGAGGATCCTCGCTTCGAGTTTCCTTTCTAAAAAACTCGCAACACCATCGAATAACTCCTTCTTGAAGGCCTCGTTAGACTCAGCTACGACCGTCCTGATCAAATCGACTTGGTCCCCCATGTCAACTCCGTCGGATCCGCCACCCTCAGCCATGTCGGAAGCGTACACCGTACCAGCACGCGTAGCCTTAAGGGAATGACGTATAGGGGGGAACATGTACCCAATCGGGCAATGACAAAAACCAAATCAACCCCAAAACGTGTCGCGCTGCTCTCAACCACAAAAAAAAGAACAAAAAAAAATGACAAAAAGAAAAAAAAATGAATTCCCATTGTATGCGCTTTCGCGATCCTCGCACCTCCAAACACTCAAGTCGAATTACAAGTCTGAAACTTAAGAAAAATATCCCCAGGTTCTCTTAAAACTAAACAAAAAACAATATTTACACATATCCACATATCTCCTATTGCCTAAATCGTGATGCAAAAAAAATTCTCTCCGCCCCCGTTCGGATCTCCCAAAAAGGAAAAAAAAAATCCCATGAGTCCACGAAAAGAACTATCATAAAATGAAGTATGAAAAATACTAGTCCCAAGAAAACAATCGCGTATGCCGACCCAGGCCCTTTCCGCGCTTAAAACACGTCCCTTACAAACGAATTCGCAGCCTCGTGTCATGTATTGCTATCCCGACCGCGCATGTGCACTCGAATCACGCGCCTATTATGTGCCCTTGTCTCACACTACCATACGTTGTGATGCGTTCCGAAGGCTGTGACGGCGCGTGGTTGTTCTGCGCTGGTTGCTACGTTGCGCCGTGATGGAGGGGTGCTCGGGGAGGGCGAAATGTCGGTGCTCGGGAAAGGCAAAATGGCGGCGTCCGGGATCCCTAATGACCTTGGCGTCTTCCTTAGCGTCCCGTCATCGACCCGCGTTGCGCTGAACCTTATCACGGGGGCTTCACGTCCCCGCAATAAGGTTCGCGATAAGGCCCTGGTTCCGCGGCAGCGATATGATGCTCGATTTCTCGAAAAAGTATTCAGTGCGCCACTGCACTTTGTGCTTGTGCGGGCGTTTGCAAAAGAGTGTGTAATGCGTCACTGCACTTTGTGCTTGTGCAGGCGTTTGCGAAAAAGCGTGTAATGCGTCACTGCACTTTGTGCTTGTGCAGGCGCCGCTTTCGTTAAGTTTCTCAGGGTTCAGGGCGTGGTAGTGTGCCCTAAACTTTGCTCAATTCCGGTAGCGGCCTCGGGACTTTTTGCTTGCCCCGTCGTTCTCGGAACGTTCACTTTGTACTCGCGATTGCACTTCTCGTACCCCAATTTTCACGTTGATAGGTATCACGTCGGGGTCACCAATGTAGAGCCGAGGTAAATAATTTCACTAGACAGCTCCAGTAACTGCTTCTAGGTTTTTAAATGCAATTTCTTAGCGATGTATAGGAAGGTTCTCATGACGCTCAGTTTCTGTGTCGTGGCAGTAGTAGGTCAAAGTGACCACGAAGGGGATACTCGTCGCCTACGGCAGTGGTGCTAACTCAGCTCTAGGGGATTTCCCACAGGGCCCCTACAGTTTTTCGACCACTAGCGCCACCTCTACCTTTTCACTGGAACTTACTAGTTCGTTGATTCTTTGCAAACATGGTGGTGCCATCGTCATCGCTCGACTTTTGACATCTCGCTGATCTCGCGTTGTGCTCCTCGATGATTTTTATTTTCAGGGCTCTCACGTCAGGTAGGTTTCCACGAGATTCGATAGCACAACGGAAATGCTCAAAACAGTTTGGAAAACTATAAAGTAGCATGATGATGAGAAGTTCACCATTAACTTCGATTCCCATCGCTTTCAGCTTATCTACGGTGTCGTAGAATTGAGCGAGCCGCGTTTTGAGATCGTCGTCGTTTTGCATTTTCTGCTGTGTGAGACTTTTCAGGACGGTTGCTCATCGCGCGGAACCTTTTAAGGCATAAACTAATTCGAGTTTCGTCTATACCTCGCGAGAATTTGTGTATCCATGAATTCGCGGGAGTTTAGAGTTGATGATTGCTAAAATCAGGCCTGTTTTAGCATTTCGATCGTTTTCCGAGTTCCGCTCCTTCCCCTTCCTCGACAACAAACATATCCCTAACTATCGTTTTGAATGAGTAGAGCTTCAGCCTGGATGCACCAAGTATCAGAATTGTCACGAGTTTCAGGCTTCGTTAACGTCGTCGCGTACGTCATTTTGATCTAGCTAGAGACTCGATTTCGGCACTCGCGCACTAGGCAATTTTTTCACTGGATTTTCGCGATCGCGCTTTCGTTTTTTCGGATTTTTGCACGATTAAACGTGTTCTACGTCCAAACTGGGCCGCCCATATTCTATTGGCGAGAGTAGAACGAAGTGAAACGCTCGATGAATTTACAAGCCAGCGTTTTTTACATATGATATGAATGGCTGTTACAGAGTGACTGAAAGTGTGATTGTGTGAGAGAAACACATGAATATAGGTAAAAGTTGTACTAATCAAATAATACGAATGAAGGAAAAGACAAAGAGATAATTGAACATCGACAGCGGGGTTTAAAATGGATGCAGAACGCTGAACGCAACGACGCAACGCAAAAGTTGAATGCAAACCAACGTTGCCCAGCTTGCGTTGCGTCGTTGCGTTCAACGTTCTGCGTCCATTGTAGACCCCGCTTAACAGAAGATGACTAAGCATTGTTGCAAATCATAATATTTAAGAAATACCTTTTAGGCAAGTTTTAGAAATTATGCTTCTCTTTAACTTTGAAATCAGGAAAATGATAATATTTCCATATTCAAATAAGTATTCTTATATAATGAATTATTACTAATATAATAACAAGGCTGTTATGTACAACAAAATTAATATGTAATAATTTAAATATATGATCTGACGTCGAATAAAATTTATTTTCATTTTAGTAGTTAATGATATGTAGCATGATTTGAGAAAAGATACCTTGGGGTAACGATCGTTGAGGCATATTATCTGTCTCAAAGGCATTGAAAATAAGCCTAAACGATTGGTACCCTAAGGTATCTTTTCGCAAATTGCGTCACATGTAGAGGGTGAGTTTTACCAACAAAATAATTTTTGAAAAGGTTAAAAATTTACGATAAAAGAAGACACTTTCATCATAATCTTATAATGTTTCAAAAGATTTCAAAACATTAGCACTTACTCAAAAGGGAAAGATGCCGCGCAACAATATCTCTTGTTTCAATAAAACAACCTGTACATTTTTAACTCACAAGTTTTGTAATAAGCAATTCAGTGAATCTCTGAATTGATTCCTAAATCTTCATTAAATTTTACAATAGTATATAGTGCATATGTGTTGATGTCCATACTGCAAAATTTTTTTTTACATCTCAGTAGACAAATTTTTGATGTACACTGATTGCGCTATAATAAACGAATCAATAAGAATATTTATTTGTTTAAATATAAATGGAACAAATTTATCGATTGCTCAAGAAACTTTATGACTCAATGATCAACAGATTACTACAGGATGACATTGACAATAAACGAGCCATTCGTGCGGGAGTACGAGAACAGGAGCAGCGCAGTGTACCGTTCGACGAGTCGTGCTCTTACTCAAGCTCTAGAAGAGCTCCTCAGCCAGCACTTGCCACCTGGGCACACGCATCTCGTCAGCCTAGTAAAAATCTCGTCAGTATGATTTACTTTTTTTTACCTTCAGTTGTTTCTCCTACTTCCACTAATCTCACATTGTCGTAAAACCAGGATGAGGGTTGTTGCATTACAAGTTTTACAGTACCATTACAGCAATGGGCATATTAATAAGTAACATATATCATATCATTAGACAGTGTTTCATGATTTGATTATGATTAAATCAATTTTGATAGTAGATTGTTATTATATTACAAAAATATAGTTTTTTAATCTCTTTCCCTATGTTTATTTATTCATATATTCTGCTATTCATTCTGAGACCGATTTTTTTAATATTAACAATCGTTATCATATTGTCGAGATTTCTGTCACAGTTTTTGACACTTCGTACTTATCGACTTTCAGAAATATCATATTGAATCATCACTTAAAAATGTACATCAATAAATAATTCGACAATTCAGATCTAATTTATTTCCATTTACAAATGTATAAGCATGTTAACCATAAATTTGAATTAAAAATTTTACTCTCTGGCCACACAAAATAAAAATAACGAAAATAAAATTTCCTGTAAAAAAGTTTACATAGAAAAAAAACAATCGAATTATAGAAATTTATTTTATCTCATCAATAGAATGAATTCGGAAAAACAACTGCACGATGCCCAAAAACTCCACCAAACCCAAAAATTATATTAAGAAAAATATGATCCCTGACAGTCAATAAAATTTGCACAATTCGCTTATCTCGCTGAAAATACAAAGGAAACATCTACGATGTTGATCTCCACTTATTAGATAATAACTTCACACAAAATTTGACTGAAAATTATCAGCCTGGGCGCAATTCCACAAATTTGGATGATAAAAATGATAGAATATGTAGGTATATAAAATATATGTTGCAATATATATTACGGTTTGATGACTGTCAAGTTATGATGGTAATAGGAGATGAAAAATTGTACATACAATTTTTTTTTGCAAAAATACCATTACCACATTATTTATGAAAAAATTTCCTTTTTTCAAAGGCCAACGAGCGATTCATTTGCGTCACAGGCTACCTTGAACATAGGGACAACTTACGAGGATAAGACGACGCTTCAGCAGCTAGTAAAATCCCAGATCGAGATTCACTCCCTCGGCGATATTCTCGTCAGTCCTGATGGTTTCTCTTTCCGTGACTTTCAAGGTAAGAACTTTTTGTTTTTTCGATTTCATTTTTTGGTTGCCTTTCTTTGTTACATTTTTGCAAATCGTGCTTTATTGTACCTGAATATTTATTCTTCAAACACTTCATTGCAGCAAGTTGTAGAAGTAAAATTTTTTTAATAATTCGCGTGAAGACAAGGAAGTCACATCTTGAATTAAACACAGTTCAAAGGTATTCGAATTCAACGAATACTCTGAGTGTACATACGATTAAATATATTTCCGTCTGAATGTTTATCTGAAGCAAGAACGTGTTACATCATTCAAGCGGTTGTTCCCAATAAAAAGAAAACATTCCTGGAAGCTTGCAGCGTTTATCGAAACTTTGTATGATTGGAAAAATTTTTACAAATTCAAATTCATGTATTTTTTATCTCATGCTGTGTTATTATTGATAAATTTCAGGAGACCTTTCATCAACTTTTATTCACAAAAAAATTATTCAATGCATTATTTACTGTAATCTATTATGAGAATGTAGTGTATTACATATTGATATTGCACATCAGCTCTCATTTTTTTCTCACTTTCGCGAGATTTGCATTCAAAAAAATTTGATTTGTGTTGTTTGAAGAAAAAATTGTTGTTTGAATTCCTAACGGCGTATATTTCAAAAAATTGTCCGAACGCAAATAAATCTGATGAATTTAACAAACTTGTTGACTTTAAATGTCGGTAGTCTTAATCACGAACTTGGCGGCAAGGCATTCCAACCATTTGGCAACATTGAACCCTGTCCACTTTGTATGATATAGTATGTGTGTTATTATGGCTCAGCTTTAGGACCCGCAGCTATGGCAGACCTGAACGATTCAACTTTTTGCGATTTTATTGCGACTTGCTTGCGAACGCTGCGAATTCACGATCTCATTCCGGAGCATTTTTCACACAAGAACTTTCATATGTTCTTCTTATAGTACTTGCATTAATATACTATTGATTGTAAAATGAAAAATGTTTCAATCTTTTCATTTTCATTTCCTCTAAGGACCCGAAATTGAAAAAAAAAACACATATAAGTTTGTCGATGCCGAAACGTGTTTGCATAGCTGTATGATGTGTTGAAAGTTGGTAATTCTGATGTTAAATCCTTCACTTCATTTACAAACACTTATTCAGATAATTTCACACACTGGGACTGACTGTACTGCAAAAATAAACGTCATTATTTTTCGAATTTCTATCCCATATTAATTGAAAAAAAACCTATTTTGGAACCGACTTTCAGGTTACGTTTTTTTCTCTGTTGAGTTGGAGGGAAATGGTTTCTTGGCGCTGATATTGAGTGTATGGTGAATACAATTAATATGAATATACAATATGAAATATACAGGGTGTCCCAAAGTCCGCGATAAAAAAAAAATCCTGAATTCCTTTTTCGATTTCGAGTCAAAAAGTCCTTTACCACTTTTTGCAAAACTCGAAAACAAAGAAGTTATTCAAATTTGAAATTTAAACAATAGACGCGCTCTTACGAGGACTGGGGATAA
>JAPYZL010167291.1:0-11117 GCA_030522825.1 Platygaster orseoliae
TACAAGGTATTCAGACACTGAAAGCGATATCTTTCTGAAGCATATTATCGCGGGAAAATTGAATGGTTTTTTGTCCGGATTTTGGTGGCGCACCCTGTAAACCAACAAATACTTAAAAAGCTCGAAGTAATATAACAAATTCATGCTCAAAATTTGCGCATGAATTGCGAGAAAACCATAAATGATAGGAATCTCAATTTTCACACAAATGAAGTTTATTTTATATACTACAAGGTGATACATATAATATTGCAATAATATTGCCTCGTTCGCGAATCCAAACCTTCAAAATACCACCTACACATTCTGCAGAGGCAAACGCTGAGTATTCTACAGCTTCGGGAACTTAGTACAAAAAAAATGTTTATACAAATTTGTTAGATATTTAACTCTACTATAACTTGACATTCTTGGTTTAAAAAATACAAAACTTTTTATCAAGTTATAGCAAAAAAAGGAAAAAGAGTTGATTTTTGTGTGTTGTTTTTTGCAAAAGAATGTGTGAGCAAATTTTTTTTTTTGCAAATTCGAGGAACGTTAATGTATGGAGCATTGTTGTAGGTTCAATACAAAAAAAAA
The DNA here is from genome assembly GCA_030522825.1 of Platygaster orseoliae. Taxonomy (NCBI): domain Eukaryota; kingdom Metazoa; phylum Arthropoda; class Insecta; order Hymenoptera; family Platygastridae; genus Platygaster; species Platygaster orseoliae. The sequence continues at coordinate 580 of JAPYZL010167291.1, forward strand.
TTATGAAAATCGATCGACCTCTACTTGTCCCACCGTTTTCCTCTGCAGGTGAGACTTTGAAGGCTTGGATTCGCGAACAAGGCAATATTGTTGCAAAATAATACAGTGTGTAGCTCTTGAAAGGTTTTACGGAAAAAGCGCATAAGCGGTCCTTATTCGTTACGGAAAGTCGTAAGCCCTAGTTCAGAACAGTCAACTCCCAACAAGGTTTTGTCAGCTCCTATTCAAAGGGACCAGTTATCTCGAGGACGAAACTAATGTGTTTTTTCAATTTTCGTTATGGGTCATTAATTTTTTGATGTGAAAGAATTATGGGTTCGCCTTTTTTGAAATTCCCTCTAAAAAAGGTTACGATAATGAAGATAGTACAGTCAATCTGGCATTTTACATATCATCAAATGGAAACCGGGCTGATAATTTGTCAGTCGTTTGTGCTCCATTAGAAAAGCTTAAATTCAAAAAGTTGTATCCCCTCCCCCCACCGTTTATGAGAAACTCAAAAATTTTTGGATTTGATTTTCTGGCTTAACCGTAAGTCTCACAGAAAATTTTATTGAATAAAAAATGTAGAAAATTCAATTTTCTACAATATTAGTCATTAGTAATGAAGCCGTAAAACCTACCCTGACAAAGTTAGAGGTCGCCAAAGTCGCCCAAGTGAATTTTTTTGCATTTTTCCGGGTGAAATAATCTCTTTTTACCGTCGCAAATTTATTTAGATGAAAGATCATAAAAAAACCTACAAAATTCATATACAAGTTTTTTTTGTACGATAAACGGTTTACGAGATAGAATGCATTTATTGTCAAAATGTATATACAACTTGCATTAAATCGATGGGATGGTCCCGATTGTACACGTTTTTTTGTACATTTTTTTATTAAAAAACAGATTTTTCCAAAGTTATTGTAACTTATCAAAAAGTTGTACAGAACAAAAAGTGAAAATACTTATATTCTATACAATTTCATTCTGTAGTAGCAAAGTTAATAAATCTGCTTGGGCAAAGTTAGAGGGCGCCAAAGTGAAGAAATGCAGTTTTTTGAAACAATATTATTGAAATGCCCTTTTGAAAAGTTCATAGAGCGTATAACTTGGGAAACGAAAAGTTTTCTATTTTTCTGACAAAATAATGTTTGCAACCACTTACCTGTGTTGAAGTCTGTCTTGAACATGCATAGCAATTCAATTTCCATGCATCTGGATGACAATAATTGAAAATTTATAACTTCTTATTATTATTTCTTACTATTGTTGTTATGAGAACAGTACTAGTTGGTTGTAATGGGTTTTTTTAAATTCGAATTAGACCTTCCTACACCATTATATTTTTTGATTTACAATTTTGAATACAAATGTATCAATACAGTGACACTTCATCACGTTCAATTAATTATGCATTCGGAAATTGAACAGTAATAATAACGAAACACAGAAACATAGAAAATAATTTCATAAAACATAAATATACAGGAAAAATTGTCATTGCAAAACAGTTCTTCATTTCTTCTGTTGCCTGACTCTTGCTTTCAATTTTTTCGGTGATGGCTGCTTACAACAATCAGTTTCTACAGAAGAGTTTGATGACATGTCTCCCACCGTCGCTTCTTCGATGTTATCGACAGAGGTGCTTACTGCGCTTGTTACATAATTTGGCCTTCTGTATACTTGTGGCGGAGGTTCGTCATCATCATAGCCGTCGTCGTCTGGTATGACTGCAGACACGTTGCTGCAGTTCTCCCCTATGCAGTATTTACAAAATGCGGAGCAGGAAAGTCCGGCTTTTCTGCATCCACAGGCTGCTCCACAATCATTCATTCGACATTTGCAGGAAATTATGCTCAGTATTCTTTCAGCTCTCTCTGTTTTCTTCCAACCCCACTCGAACGGATCCAAAGTGTTTCTTAACCATGATTGTACTTGCCAAAAAACGCTTCGGCTGTGCTGGTTTGCCGCATCGACAGACGGTGGTAGGGCTGCTAGATTGATCTTTTTGTTTTGAGCGTTTACGAATTTAGCGTATCGAAGTGATTGCAGCGTTACTGTCACCGTATTTCCATGGTACAAGGCAACAAAAATTAATTGACCTGCAGCGTCAATGGCTCGTACCTGGGACTTCGGATTCTTGAAAATTTCTGCTGCCTGTCTGAGGGTTTCATTTGTGTCCAGCAAGGTAACCAATCTCATTCTTCCGACATTGAATGGAGCTGAAGTTGTGTCGCACCCACTGAAGGCATGTACGAATAGCAGGTGTGGTTTTGCATCTTTTAACTGGAAACTGGTCGATGTATATAGCCGCTCCTGAACTTTTCCACGACTCGGTTTGAAATAGTATATTGTAGACCGAGCGGAAAAACGGGCGTTTCCGGGCCGCGTACACAGTTGACAACGACGTGGCTACACCGAGGACGAGGCGAAGCCGAGTGCTGCGAGGTGTAGCCTCGGAGTTGTCAACTTTATACAAGGCGGAAACGCACGTTTTCCCCGAGGTGTACATACTATTTTCTCCGCCGCAAGCGCGAGAGAGCGAGTTTGGTGCTTCGTTGGCGAGAATCGATAATAATCGATTCGAGGTCCTTATAACAGCAGCAAGAAGCGGTATAAAAAAATTTATTTTGAAAAATGGTATATTATTGCGAGTTTTCGAAATGCCTGTTTTGACGAAACGAAAGGTTGCAGCCCGAGGCGAAGCCGAGGGTTGTAATCGTTTCGTAAAAAGAAGCAATTTCGAAAACTCGCAATACGATATTTTATTCACAGTTCGCTAAAAATTCACGTCCAAATATCCGATTTTGAGCAAATTGTAAAAAACAATTTTTTTGAAAAAAAAAATTTTGGGGGGAAAAAATTTTTTGGAAAAAAAAATTTTCGGAAAAAAAAATTTGTTTGAAAAAAAAAATTTTCGAAAAAAAAATTTTTCGAAGAAAATTTTTCTGAAAAAATAGTTCTCCGAAAGAAATGAAGGAGAACGAGTAGTTACCCGCTGTAGTATCAAAAACTGCCAATCGCGCGCGTAGGCGGTCGCCATTACCAACTAAACGGGAGCGAACAACGATACTTTCCCTCCTAGGAGGGAAAGTACCGTTGTTCCCTCCGCTGATATCCGGACCGACCGAGAATCAATTATTTTCGATTCGAGCTAGCGGAGCCAAAACGAGTGATCTCGTTCTTGCGGCGGAGAAAAGAATGTTTCGGTCTCATCGTCAGCAGTGGCAGTAAGCAACACCAACAAATCTATGTCCTCACCAATTAGAGTTGCGCAATCATGCTCAAGGGATTTTCTGACAGTCCATTTCACTATCAAAGTGTCTGCGTCCTCGAAAGCCTGTTCACATTGGTGCCCGAGCTCTCCAGTTTCTTCATCAAAATGCTTATGAGTCGATCCTTGTTTGCGTCATTCTTCAAAAAGTTGTCTTGAGTCATAGTAATTTTGGTGCTCTCGAGTCATAGTAATTTTGGTGCTCTCATCAAAATCAATGAAAGTTGACGGGTTTTTGTGGTAGCGGCGTTGTCTCTCAAATGATTTAGTGCTGTTCTCTGAATTACTGGGATATCCATCGAAAATAATCGAAGTTCTGAAGCAAGGATAATTTTTCCATCCAATACTGATCAGAGAAAAGTCAGAGAAAAGTCAGACTAGAGTCTGACTTTTCTCTGACTTTTCTCTAACCCCGCGTTTACTACGGTATTTATAAAGTCTATCAAATAGTAAAAAATTATACAATTGCAACAATTATTAATCCAATAATTTATGCTATAACATTAGTTTAAGAAATTTAAAATTAAAAAATTAAAATTACCTATTATTTCCTCGAAATCGTTTCCCCGAACCGCTTTTTCTCCGAAAAATTCCCCGAAAATCGAACCCCCGAAAGGTGAATACCCCGAAAATCGAACCCCCGAACGATGAATTGCCCGAAAATCGAACCCCCGAAAAATGTTCTGAAAAAATCTCGGCGCGTTCCAAAAAAATATCTAACCCAGGTAATCTTAACTTTAGCAAAAACTTGGTTCCGCGTGTGCAATGAAAAAATTCCTAACCGAGGTTGTCTCACCTTTAGCAAAAACTAGCAAAAACTTTTATCAATTGAATAAAATAAACGTTTTATTTAAATGTAAAAATGAATTTTTTTTGTTTTTGTTAAAATCTCCTTAGTTGCAGTTTGGGTTTTTTCGGTTTGTTTATTTGCATCATCATGGTTGCAGCTTGTAAGAAATTTGATTAATTAATTTTTAATGCTTCACGAAGAAAAATTGTCAGTAAAAATTATCAAGATTCACAATATTTAAAATTTTAAAGTGAAAAAAAAAACATTCTGGGCGATGAATAAACAGCTGGAAATTTTGAACGGCGTGCGGTTATTTTACAAAGTTTTCTTATATATGTAAAGTTGCAATCAAGGCCCAAAAAAATTGTATGAAGTTAAAAAAACTACGAAATTATGGACTACTTGAAGACTGTTGGTCACACTATCGTGTTATGAAAGTTTTTTTAATTTCAAATTAATGTTTTTTTGATGAAAATGTTTATTTGCGTAATTTAAATTTATTTTATTAAATTTAATTAAAACTTTGTTCAAATAGAATTAGAAAAAAAAATTATTTAATAAAATTTTCATTTCAACATTTCATTTGAAACTCTGTTATATTCTAAATTTCATTAAAAATTCATTCAAAATTGAAAAAAATTCATTTAAATTTTTCAATTTTATTTCAATTTTTCATATTGTTTTATAATTTTGTCTTATTTTTAAATAATTTTGTTGAATATGTTTATTCAATTGTTTAAGGCGATGGGTTCACTTTCACCTTCGCGTCTCCCTTCCTCTGATGCGCTTTCTATTCTCTGTGTCTTTCTCGCACGTCAACAGCGCCTTGTCTTAAGTCCAAGGATTTAAGAAAAAATATTCTTTGAATTTATTTAAAAAATATTTATTTACAATATTTTTGTGTAATATATACTTAAATTTATTGAATAATAATAGTATATTACTGCGAGTTTTGGAAATGTCGGTTTCGACGAAACGAAAGTTTGCAGCCCGAGGCGAAGCTGAGGGTTGTAATCGTTCCGTCAAAATAGGCAATTCCCAAAACTCACAGTACGATATTTTATTCACATTTCGCTAGTAATTCACGTCCAAATATCTGATTACTAGCAAATTGTGAATAAAGTAGTTTTTTCAATTAAATTTTATTTTTTTATATAATTTTATTTTATTTCAAAATAGTTTCGTTCAATGATTTTCTTTATTCATATATAGTTTTCTTATAAATGTTAATTCAATTGTTTAGGTCCAAGGATTAAAAAAAAAAAAATTTTCGGGCAATAAATGATTCGGGGAAATACTATTCGGGGAATAAATGATTCGTGGAAGCGTAATTCGGGGATTGAATCGATCGGGGAAAAAGCTCTTCGTAGAAACGAGTTTCGGGGAATGAATGGGAATGGTTCTAATAAGCCTCTTATAAAGTTCTTTGAGAGTGCTAAAAGACTCGTACCACTGTGAAATCAGTCTCTTATGAGTGTGTTATTAGACTTTCTTATAAGAGTCTGATAGCATTCTGAAAGAAGTCTAATAAGACACTATGAGATCATCTTGTAAGAGTCTAATAACGTTTTAAAAGACCCTTATGAGAATGCTAAAAGAATCGATTCCAAAGCCCTTTTCTTCTTATTAGCTTCTACGAGAATGCTATTAGAACCTTATAAGCTAATGTAGCCTGATATAAGAACGTTATAAGCCAAAGTGTGCTACTTGGGAGACTCCTCGACTTTTTCGGACTGAGCTAGACTGAGCTAGACTCCTCGACTTTTTCCGACTGAGCTAGACTGAGCCCGCCCGGGTATATATACTCTTTCAAAAGGTTTAAGTGGGGAAAAAGTCTAAGTGGGAGAACAAATTTCGACAAGAATTGCGGAATAAAATGGAAATCCCAAAAAACATGTAACGGAATTCATCAACGGGTGACAGAGAAAATGAGGCCATCGATTTATTAGAAGTCGAAACAATGAATAATTGATCATCGGTATCCAGGAAACATAATTTTGCAACTCTTTGTAATATTCAGACACAATTTCGTTTCGCAAATGCAATCGAGTGTCTAAATCATTTGAGAAAGTGCGATAGTGTGTCCGAATACTATTCGATAATCGTACTTAAATGCTCGTTTATTAACCAACGTGCGGAAATAAGCACTCATCTCCGGATAATTGCCGTAGAGATATCGAAATTCCGTATGAGTTTGAAAAACAAATCTCCATGTTTCTCATTATATAACATGTTATTAAAACAAATTGTGCTAAAAATCTACTTATAAAAATTGTTTGATAAAAGAAGTTCACTTGAAAATGTCAAATTATTACTCAGCAACCCAAAAAACCTTAAAAAGAACGTATATGTCGTAGAAAAAAAATTTTACGAAAATTTATTCAAATAGATTCTTTTAAGAAGGGCCGGGGGGGGGGAAAGGGTAACTTGAAACACAAAACACTTTTTTCGCTGATTTTTTACGAAGATATAGCTCAAGCCAATTTATTTAAACTTTTTTTAAATTATAAAGCATCATCCAAAGAATATTTTGTTGAATTTTTGTAGTTAAATATCGAAAAATAATCCGGTGACAGAGCGTTTCCCAAAACGTCTTTTTGAAATCACGTTGTACGGTGAACACGATAACTCGGAGTAGAATCATCGGAAATCGAAAAAAATGGTCGATTAACTTATAGTAAGAGTTAATTCCCCTCCCCCCTCCCGGTCGTTAAAAAGTTATTATTTCGTTTTTCAACAATTCGTGGTCTATTGAAGCAAAAAACGCGACTTTTCGCTAAATTTTCCGCCATTTTTTAATTGAAAAATTACTTAATTATGAAAATAGACAATTTTCAATAACGGAGGGGGGAGGCATTTTTTTATACTATGAAAGTATGTTACTAGATTGAAAAGAATCGGTGGAGTAGATTTTACAGGATCGTGTTTACGGACTCATAAATTAGTTTTCAGAAAAAGGCGTTTGTAATTTGTTTATTACTCTAAAAATGAGAAAAAAATTTTTTGTGACTTACTCTGAATCATCAATTGATTTGAAATTGTGACACAACATTTTTGAAACGTTAAACTTCGAGAAAACGTAAAAAAAGAAAGTCGATTTTCTGAATCTGCTTATCCCTTACTCCCCCCGTAACGAAAGAATTTTTCAAAAACAATTTCGAATCCATACTTTGCAACCAGAAAAATCATGAAAAGGACACATATGTCGTAGAAACAAAATTGTTCAAAAATTTGTTATAAAACGATTTAAAGAACATCTATCTTGTAGAAAAAAAATTGTGCATAAATTTTTTTAAATAAATTTTAATATCTGCAACACTGATCAAAAATTTAAAAATTACCAAGTGCCAGTTATGTTTTGATATTTGAAATAGCGACTATATTATTAACTTCATTTACGAGTTATGACTCATGTACGATTCACGTCGTTCACGATTCACATATGTAGGTATATGCCGTGCTCCTCGCGGTAAAAATTTTAGTTGGGAATCCACAGCAGGCTGCGTTCATAACAAGGTAGCACAAAGTGATTTTATACAATAACAGGCTTATCTATATACATAACTCTGTCTTTGCTGAGAACGCCATTGTTATGAACGCGGTCAGCAGCATAAAGTGAAAAGTAGGACTTGAACTCATCGTTATAAATTTCTGTATGATATCTCAGTTAAGCGCGACAGTTCTTTTTCGAGTTTTTTTTATTTTTTTTTTTTTATTCTATCAATCTCAACTGAGATTATTGATTCAGGAGACGAGAAGCAATGAACTTTACAGTGCACGAACGAATGCTCCGAAAAACATCATATTCGGCTGAATTACCCACATTTTTCACTTGAATACGGGACTTCGGGGAAGCTTCACAGAATATTCCAGGTTTATTTTCAGCATGAGAAAGTCGAAATACGTGAGAAAATATTGCTTTTTTAAATAATTGTGTCGATATGTATAACTATGGCAGGGATTTACTTCACCTTAAATGCACTCATTCATATGCAAATTAAAAAAAATTTGGAGACGATAGCAAAATTCTAAGGCTAGATTCCGATTCTGCCGCTTAATATTCATAAAAATATACATGTTTCATATCCAGTTCGTCCCTTTTTTTTGTGAGTCTATGCTACGAGAAGATGAATTACAATTTTCCATTCACGCAATCGATTTAATTTGTCATTATGATAGCTGAAAGTTCAAAAACTCTCAAATACTAAATCTACGCTTTCAAAATAAAGTGTAAAAGTCTTTAAACTGCGTAATGGTTTAGGAGATCAAGTATTTCTTCAGAATTCTAGAAATGAATATTTGACAATATCTTTTTTTTTTATCGTTTCTTGTGTATACTTTCGGCCCGTAGATAAGTTTTTGTCCCTTCTCTCTTCAAAATTGCTTGGTTTTAGAATGGTCGTTTTTGACGTACTCGTAAAACTAACGTAAAGAGTTCTCAAACCACAGTAGCGTGATTCGATTGTCGCGACGTTGGGGACGAAGAGCGAAAGTACTTGAGCGTAATCATGCCTACACTGGCCAAGCCAACTCGTCCTCAATGGCTTATTTCCGCGCTGCGTCGACCGCTCATATTCACGCCAGAATGACTACGGTTACAGCGAAAGTGAACTTGTCCAACCGAAATATACCACAATTACTTGACGTAGATATCATTTATAAAACCGAAAGGAATTTCGTATTATGGCGTGCATTACGAGTTGCCATACCACCCTGGTATTGTTTCGAGACTTTTCTTCCGTGTAAGCGTGGCCTAGGTTTTATTATAGGTTGTTGGTTGTATGTCTGCGACCTGGACGAGGCTTTTTACTAGACCAAAAAATAAAATGACTTACGTAATTGAAATTCATACATTAGATTCTGTGACTAATGTTTTTTTTTTTTCGATTACGGTTGTGTGTTTAGTTTCGTTGTTGCAATAGATATTTTTCGAGAATTATTGTTAGTTAGAGTTGTAAAGCATGAGAAGCGAAGTAGGTTTATCCCGTAGTAAAAAATTATCGGCGTAATAGAAGAGTGTGTGTAAAAATTTCAAAACATACTTCCATTGATTTTACATGCCTCATGACATCACTTTTCCGTCATGGGCTCGAAAAACCAACTTTTCCGGTCGGGGACGGAGATATATGTAGTGACGTTTTGAGGCATGTAAAATATTGTGTGCACCTCTCGGAGGTATTTTTGCCTTTCTCCGACTTTATGAAAGCCTCGGGCATGGTTTCCTTGGATTCGCTTTGGAACTCTGCCTCGTCTTGCAAACGTCCTATGACGGCAAAATACCTCCGAGGAACACAATACACTATTACACGAAAACAAGAGAAAAGTCTACTTCATTTAAGTCCCTGCACGCTCGGAAGTAGACTTTTTCACCTGTTTTCGTATAAAATTCTGTGTGTGGTGCGGAATGAACTGTTACGTCTCAAAATTTATGACAAGAACCACTGACTGAATACTTACAACGTACTGCTAGCTTTTCACTAGGAAGTATTTCTTACAACAATAATGACGTACCGAAGAGTCACGTAAATAGCATTTTGCAAATGTGTATACGGAAAAATAAAAAGTTTGCAAAACTATCAAGGATCAGAAACATTTAACAAATCAGCTAAAGATATATAAAAATATATATGTATGTTATTCTAAAACGTGTTTACAATTTTGAAGAATAATCTAAATGTCATTAACGAGCGTGTTTACGATTTTCAAAATAGTATATAACGCGACAAGGGGCGAAACCGAGCCAATGCAGACTCAAGACCGTGGAATACAGAGTCTGGCCATCGCTCTGAAACATGGCCGCCGTTTGTTGGTGTGTATGTGTATAATTTGTATCGATGTGGATGCGTATGCGTATGCGAAAAGAACAGGTATAACATACCTGTCCTTTTCTAACTCTCAGTGGCTAAATGAATTGGGTCAAAAACATGGTTGCGCCAAAAGGAGCTCAGACGCAAATGGCCGGATTCTGTATTCCAGGGTCTTTAATGCAGACGAGCGCAATTTGATATTTCGAGAAAGTGCAGCTCCCTCGAATCGTCATCGCTTAAATTTGGTTAGCTCAGTTGAACCTCATGTCACGTTCGATGTTTTTCACAATAACAACATCGAAAATGCAGCGTCTCTCGTAACCTACAAAAAGTTGCGAAAATGACCAAACGCAAGTCAGCGGGTACGAAAAGACTCGAACCCAAGAGGTTTAACAACTCTGGGGCTTGTTAAATACTTTCGCACCCTGTCACCTGCAAGCGGCCATTTTCGCAACGCTTTGCAGGTTACGAAAGCCACCATTTCCAATGTTAATATTGTGTAAATATATTTGGATGTTGCTTTAAAGGCTGGGCATAATTAATAGATATTTATGCTACAAGGGAGATAGAGGATGATTTCAACAAGTGCGAAGTTGGGCACGAGCGGTAGCGAGTGCCTAAACGCACGAGTTGGAATCATCTTTCTCCCATGTAACATACAATATTTTTTCCCGTGCATGTA
>JAPYZL010167361.1:0-10074 GCA_030522825.1 Platygaster orseoliae
ATTCAATTTTACTTGTCATTTTACGCATCAACGAGCCGCTAAGGACTTGAAAGCCAAACTTTTAGCAACGACTTTAGAACCTTCTTAAGCGACAATGAATGGCTCAAATGCATTGTCAAATTAAGCATTATTCCTTTTCGTATTAGCCTTTTTTCGATGATTTCACAACTTTCGTATGCAGAGAAGGAAAGAGCATGAAAAATTCGAAATAAAAATTATCGTATGTAATACCAGTGTACCAAAAAAATCATTTTCAAGGTTTTCTTTTACTTTTGATATTTCAGCAGTAGTTTTTGTCAAACGATGAGATAATAAATTTTTTTGTATTTAAAGATAAAATTACAAAATATAGAGGCAATAAATTAGAGTTTAATAATCTTGAAATTTTGTGAAATCTCACTGATAATAAAGGGACTGAAAAAGCTCTGTAAAGCCATGGAAAAGTAATATTCAAGCAGTCTATAAATGCAAAAAAAATTCCAATTTTACATTGAAATTGTTTATTTTGGGAAGGATTATCATTAATGAAATAAGAAGGTAAATCAAAAATCAATTGAAAAATATATTTAGAAAACTTGACGCTGGAAAATTCGCCTTTTTTCTCTCTTTGACGAAATACTTAACAATAAGCAAACTATCATAAAATAAAACGCAAAAATCGAATGCACCAAGTTAAAAAAAAGCCACAAATTTTCATTCTTGACAGAACATCGTTTTTCGGTTTTTAGCCTTCGAGGAAGTTATAAAATCAACTCGTTCCGTTTCATTTCCCGAAGTTTAAAACAAAAATTCTGTTTCAACCACCAATGCTATGTAAAAATTATTAATATTATTGTTCAAATATATCTGAAAATAGAATAATTTTGAAATAAGTTATCGAATTTTCACAATTGAAAGTTACAGCAATTTTGTCCGATTATTTTATTTTTACAGGTTTTTATAGAAGTTGAGTTGAAAAAAAATTGACTTTCTCACAATGGACCAAATAATATTTATTATGGTAATTATCATAATGGGTCTAAAAAATATTTCACCATATATTTTTCCTCCGCCATTTTTGAGTCCTCCACTGATTATTTCAAGTAACTATACGATAGAAAAAATTTTTTCTGGCAATCACGTCGTTTTGGATTGTGTAAGTACACTTAAAATTTTTTTTTTTATTTCAAATTCTCTTGTGTAAGATTTCATAAATATGCTGCATCAAAAAATCGTTCAACAATTCAAAAATATTGCGATATTATTTAAACAGTTTGTTACTGAATATTAAAAAATACATTTTTCTCATCAACAGAAGTAACTAATAAATCATTGAATGATCGTTAATAAAAACTCATCTTTTACTTTTCATTGTCATTATAATGACTTGTGATTTGTATTAAACGAAACTCAAGGAAAGCTTTCTATTTTTATGCTATACAACAAATTTTGCATTATTTGACATGATGGTACAAAAATCGCACGTTTAGGTGACAGTAATGAATATTTATTGCTGTTTTGACGTTTTTTAAGAAGTTCTTGAAGTCGTTCGCTCGGCAGTTAAAAATTGCACTTTGGTCGGTTTCTTTCCCATGAATTCGTTAAATCATTTCTAGTCGAATCCAGGGACACAAGAATACGTATATAAAGTATCAATTTCAAAAAACGAAAGTGAAAATTCAGGATAAATAACATTCCCCAAGATACACAAAATTTTCGAAACTTTGTACAGTTTACAAAATTAATCAACCTCACTTAAAAGTTTGAATTTTAATTGAAATGCTGAGAATTATCGACATACTCAATAAGAAAACAAATTTTCATTTAACGAATATTCATAAATTTTACAAAGTTGACGAAATTAGAAACGTTTTCTGAATTCTACTGATTTTTTTACATTTTTTAACTATAATTTTTTAAAATTTTCGTGATTTCAAACGTTATACAAACTGCAGTTAATTATTCTACGTTATTCCTTTTTTTTTGTAGCATAAAATAATGGGAAAACGCAACTCTAATACTTCAGATGAAGATACAATTTTATAAATACAATGCACACAAAATTTTTCAGGTAGCATTAACGAAAAAATACGGATATTTTTCCGAAGAACATGTTGTTTCTACGCAAGATGGGTACGAAATCAAAATTTATAGAATACCTGGAAATCCACAAAATCCTAAGGCAAAAGGTAAACCAGTTGTTATTTTACATCACGGAATGTTCGGTTCGTCAGATAAATGGGTATTTCGGCCAGGAATAGGTAATTTTTAACAATTGATAAATTTTATCATAACTCTGATCATTATCAAAATTTATATCATTTTAATTTTTAACCAGGATTCCTGACTTATATATAATCAGATATAATTAAATTTTGTACAGCCTTTCCTCAAAATATTAACAAAATAGATTATCATTGTTTCTTGAACTGGTTTTTCATGAATTTTCAGGAAATCAACTTACAAACAAATTTCCAGAATTGAAACGAATTGAAATAAAAATGATGGCTTTTTTAATTTCGTCAGATGTTCAAGTAATGAATATTTCAAAAAACTTACTAGAAAAATTAGGATGAACGTCACTGGTTACATTTTTACTTTTAGAAATGTGTAGTTCAAGTTTTGGTATTTGACGTGTAATTATTTGCAGCTTTCATGTTGAGTGATGCAAAATACGATGTTTGGTTAGCTAACGTTAGAGGGAACGTTTATGGCAGATCCCATAAAAAGTTATTGCCAGATACAGATAAAAAATTCTGGAGATTCAGGTATGTTATCGAAATTAGATTGAACTGGATTGGAAATTATAGTAACGAACATTCAAAATCATTATATCATGTAAAATTTGTAAAAAACTATTTAATTCAAATATACTACGAAAAATTGTAACTGAAACAATGTCTTACAAAATTATCATCGAACGACTTCCCAAATTTAATATGCCATTTTAATCACAAAAGAAATCTCATATCTCATTTTTCACAAGTTTCAGGTAATTGTTATATAAAAAAAAATATTTGGATAAATGTGAAATGTTAAAATGCAAATAAAAATTTTATAATATGTATATATACATATAATAACATTTAAAACTATGACATATGAGCATATTATTTGTATAATAAATTTATAAACATATAAAATTATATCAGTTTTAAAAAACGTTAAGAAACTTTGCATTGGACAAGGCTCAGTAAAATTATTGAAGATCGTCGAAACACTTATTTATTTTTAATCCTTCTTTTACATTAATGTTACTTTTCACTCTTTATTTTTTTTCATGCAAATCATTGAAATATCATTGAATCCTTAACTTTATCGTTTTAAATATTTAATTTTTTTGATTATGTTTAATAAGTTATTTTTTAAATATGTTTGTATTAACATTTTTCATGTTTACACAATGTTACTTATTTTGTGAGTACATTATAAATTTTAATTAAGCAGATTCAAAACTCGTTCTTCATTTTAGTTACCATGAAATGGCTGTATACGACCTTTCATCTACAATTGATTACGTGCTAAATATAACGCAAGAAAAGTCTTTAATTTACATTGGATATTCTCAAGGAGCAACATTATGTGTCACTTTACTATCTGAAAAACCGGAATACAATTCAAAAATGCGTTTTGTTATAATACTTGGTCCTGCCCTATTATGGAAAAATGTCAGGTTTCCGCCCTTAGCTCGATTTGTAGTAAACGACAGTGAAAATATCAAAGTAATTTCTCTACGAAATTTTGGCGCATCAAAAATTATGATATTCATAAACTGAATCAATTATTAAGAAATAATTTTTTCGTTTGTTTTCGTAACTAATTTATAATTTTTTAGTACTTCGATGTTTAACTTCTATTGCGAGGTCATTCTGAAGACTGTAAATCAATTGTTGAATAATAATTAGTTTTCACATTATCATAAATTTAACACTCAAGAATCTTTATATCAATGTAATATGCACTCAATCAGTTAAATAAACAAGATACGTTAAACTTATTTTTAAGAAATAAAAATTACTTGTCTCGCAGAGACGTCTCAATTTGTTCAAAGTCCATGAATTATTACCTCAATCCACAATGAACATGATTATTGGAAAAGCTTGCTTCGAAAATGGATCGATTTTCTGGAAGATGTGCAGGGATTTTTTATTCGAGTTTGCCGGTACTTCAGTGGACCAATTTGATCGTGTATGTATTATGGAAAAACATTTTTCTCCAGATAGATTTTTTTTTATTTCTACATAACTTTCTGTATTTCGATGCTCTAGGAATCAAAGTGTTCTAATGATTTTAATATTATACATATTTTTAAAAAATAATATCGAGACAGATGTTTTCAAAAAACCCTCCAAATATTTTTTTTGCCTACACCCCTGTAATTAATTGATTACATGTTTTTTGTGTGGAAGTCATTTTTTGATTATTTGTGTATTTTTCGGTGTTTTAATGTTTTTGTAAATATTTTTTTTTATTCAGGATAAATGGTTTTTTATTATTTTTTCTTATATCGAAAGTCGAATTCAAAATAAAATTTGAAAAAATTTTTCGATTCTTGATTTTTCCAATATTTCTCATTTGCTTCATATTTTTCAATGATTTTTGACTTCTGGAATGTATCTGATTTTTTCTGGTTTTGAATGACCGTTTTCAATATTTTTTTCTGCTGTAAAAAAGTTAGTTCACTCAAAAAATTCAAAAAAATTTTCTCAATGACGAATTTTTATAATGATTCTAGTTAGTTTATTATTTTTATGTTACTGATGACTTTTAATAGTGTCTAATTTTTTCTGTGTTTGAATCGTATATTTTTCTGTTTTATTTTAATCCTGATGAAAGAGGAAATGAACTTAAAATTCGGAGAAACTCTTCAACTCTTGATTTTTTTTCATATTATTCTTTCGTTGTCATTTTTTTATTACTTTCAACTCGTATATTCTCTATACTTGCTGAAAATCATTTACAAAAATTTTTGTACTGCCTTAAAGACTTTTATTTTTATATTTTTTTCGTTATTTTTTAATAAATCTATTATTTTATTCTTTTACTTCGTTATGCAACTTTCGGAGTCCAGAATCTAACATTTTTCATATTGAAATTCAATGTAATCGAACTCGATTTTTGTGATTTTCAAGTCTTCTTAGATTAGAATGTTGTTTTTTTTTTAACTTTTAGTATTCTCCATATTTCCTCATTGTTTATATAACTCAAAGGATTTTCTGACATTATAAATTTTTGTACAGCTTTCTGAAATTTGATGATCTAGGAATCAAAGTCTTCTAAGAATGTTCAATATTTTATAGATTTTCTCAAAAATAGTATCGAGACAGATTTTTTCAACCCCCCCCCCCCCAAACATCCCTGAATTCTTTACTGGATAGAAAATGTGAATTTTGTTATCAAATAATTTGTCGATCTCCCCCCCCCCCTGACCCTTCAACATTTCGAACTTCACATCAGTAATATTGATAAGGTAAATAATAAAATTAGGGAACGTTAAACAAACTTTAACTGTTGCGTTTTTTTATGTTTTAAGGAGATTTGGATAGAAGCATTATCACATTTTCCTGCTGGAGTTTCAGTGCAGACCATGTATCATTATGCTCAAAATATGAATCAAAGTAAGATTTTTTACGTAGAGATAAACTAGTTGTCAGTAAATAAATAATACTCTATGACAACAATGTACGAACAAAATAAATTATATTTAAAAAACAAGAAATAACAAAATTATAATAAGTTTTCAGTATTTATCATTGTTGTTTTGTCAATAGGAGCTTTCTTACGATTTGATTATGGTAACCATAAACAAAATATGGAAAAATATAATAAGTCGAGACCAACAGCATATAATTTGCAAAATGTCGTTGCACCAATTGCCTTATTTTATGGCCGAACTGACAGATTTGCTCCATTGGAGGTAGAGCAAAAAATGAAACACGACATTCGAATCATTATTCCAAAATTATTTATATTTCCTGACTAATACTAACTATACACTTACCTTTTCAAAATCATTATTCAATCGAACAAATTATTTTTATTTTTCAGGACATGAAAATCCTCGAGAAAACTTTTCCCAACGTGATTTTATCTGAAGCTTTGCCATCGACAAATCAAGATTTCAATCATTTCGATTACATTTTCGCTAAGGACGTCAAGAAAATTGTGAATGATAAAGTTTTTGGCTTGATTTCGAAGTATAGTTGAAAAAAATAGCATTTGGGAAAGTTTTTTTGAATGAGTTATAAATATTTGATGAAAACTATGAAAATAAATGAATTTAGAGCAATTTAAAAACTAAGGTCACGAAGTGACCTTAGTCACTTCAAAACTAAGGTTCGTAACTAAAACTGGAATGAAGTTTGAATAAATAAATACCCTTGCAAATGTTCTTACTGTATGGCTTTTTTTATTGTCTTTCTTAAGCTATGAGTTTTTATTTAACTCTGAATTAATAATAAAAAATTATCGACTCTTCAACTCTAAAAACATAGAAATTTTAAGATATTCGTGTTTCATTACTACATCACCTAATTTTATTTTTTAAAATATTTTACAGTTTACAAAGCTTAGAAAAAGTGCTAAATAAAAAGTAGACAATGTAACTTCATTATAATTTTATTTAAAACAATGTTTACTTTTTAAAAACAAATGTTACTCAATCAAAAATGATTTTGTTTGGGACACGGAAAAAGAATGAGAGGCGTGATCGTGACTTTGTTGATCGCTCGCGTCAAAGCGCGTTGCGCGCTTTCAATAAAACGCCGATTACTAATAAACTATTGCAACAAGGAACATAATTTTTTGGCAAAAACTTCTTCAAACAGTACTGAACGAATCATCTGCTGGAGGTTTTACCTAACATTTTCAATTGTGTGAAAATTTTGTTGTCCGGTCTAGCCCCACGTTTTCTGAAATTTTGAATTTTGGGTTGGTCACTTCATCGCGACATGGTAAGAAAACTAATGCATATTTTTCCAAATCGCAAATTAGGGATTGTAGCTGAAGGTTGAAGCTACACAACGGTATTGGGTAAAGACCTAATTGTAGTGGGTGTTTTATTCAATTTCCCAAAAGCGTCCGGAGTAGCCCCGGTCTCCCCTAAGATTGATTTTTAAAAAAAAGTATTTTGCTCTATAGAACATAAATTTCTAATAAGAATCTTTCGTAATTTTCGTAATTGTTTTCAGGTAGCATTTATAGAAAAAAATGGCTATTTTGCCGAGCAACATGTAGTAGAAACTCAAGATGGATACATCATTAAAATTTTCAGAATACCAAGAAATCCAAAAAATCCTAAATCTAAGAAAAAACCAATTGTCGTTATCCAACATGGAATATTGTGTACATCAGATGTTTGGTTGCTTGTAGGAAAAAATTCTATTGGTAAAAACAAAAAACATTCTACATAATGATATTGTAAAACGATGGAAAAATATTTCATGACTTTTCTCAGCTTTTATGCTAATCGACGAAGGTTATGATGTTTGGTTATTAAACACAAGAGGTAACGCTTATGGCCGATCCCATGAAAAACTATCACCTGACAAGAATAAACAGTTTTGGCAGTTCAGGTTCTAATCCACTATTTTTTAAACCATAATTTTCAATAATATAGCTACTTCAATTCTAAAATCCTTATTTTTCTGATTAAAGAATTTTTCACATTCTCTCAGAGCCGATATCGAGTAACATATAACGAAGAAATTTCCATAAAGTCATTTTATTTTATTGTAGCCTTTAACCGTAATCCGAGATTCTCATCAAGAATCTAAATTTCCATATTCTCACAAAATAGAGAACGTGATTTTATGGGAACATGGAAATTAGGATTATAGAATCTGAAGCTAGAATAAAGTAAAATGACTTCACAGAAGTTTATTTCATTTTATTTGTTCCTAATTAATTGATAATTAAATAAATGATTGAGTAAATTAGTAACTTGTTACTCAACTTATTTATTATTTCATGAACAATAATAATAAAAAAGTTAATTCTTTGAGTAATAATTCCATCAATTGAATGAGTAATTAATTAAATAATTAAATTTTTTTGTTCTTAATTACTTGATGTTGGCCCTGAGAGAACGTAAAAAATTCTTAAATCTGAAAAATATATTTATATTTGTGTTTTTTCAAAAAAATAACCAAGCTTCCACGAACATGGTTTCTACGACCTTTCTGCCAATATCGATTACATCCTGGATATTACGCAAGAAAAGTCAGTAATATTTGTAGGTCATTCCCTTGGAGCATCAGCTGGAATTGTTTTATTATCCCAAAAACCGGAGTATAATCGAAAAATACGACTCATGGTTGACCTTGTTCCGGCGATATTTTGGAAGAGTACTTCATTTCCGCCTGCTATTAAATTAATAATTCATTACGGAGATTTAATTAAGGCGAGTTTTTTTACGGACATGGTGAACGTTATTTTCGAGTGAGAAACATAAATTTACAAAATTTTATTCAATAGCACAGTAGTGACTGTAAATTACAAAAAAGTCACTGTATAACTGGAACTATTAATTTAAAAGCTTGGTAAACTAGTTACTGTAACTGTATTATATAATATAAAACGAGGTATCTGTAAATTTCAAAACAACTTGAACATAAAATAGCTACTGTAAAAATTTTTTGAAAATATTTTTACCGTAAATAAAAGATTTTGAAAACCATGTATCGCAACTATGTATGAAATGACGATCATAATATGGGGCTCCGATGTGGCGTCATATATGAATTGGCAAAACATGTAAGAAATATTGAATTTCTTTTTGAATTTTACGAAATTCTAAGTGATCAAAGATTACAAGGGATATTATTTTCATAACACTCTAAAAAATATTTAAAAAATTTATAGGTAACACTTTAATTTCTAGAGCGTCGAATTTCAGAAAGTTACATACAAATTTATAATATCTGAAAACTTTTCAAGTTGTATTAAAAATGAGGAAGTATAAAAAATACAAAAGTATTAGAAAAAGACAAAATTTTAACCTCAGTGACACAGATAACTGTATTTAGTAATTGTCGTTGTTAATTACATTTGTAAATTCATATAAATAACTGTTACTTTTCGTTCAAATAACTTTCTTTTTTCCATTTAATCAGTCAAAAAACTCAGCTTGATTTTTCTATCAACAAAGTAGGATTATGAGAGTAATCAATAAATTGAACTATTTTTTACAGAAATTCGTCGAATTACTGGAAATATACGAAATTTGGCCGCAGTCTTCTGCAAACGTATTATTGGCTAAATTATGCAAAGTATCGTTCTTTATGCCATTTTGCATAGCAACAATATTTCAGATAGCTGGCCGAGATTCTGTTAAATAATTTAATAGTGTATGTGAAAAAAAAATTGCGTATCAGAGATCACCAGCAAAAATCATGAAAATATTTTATTTTTATTGAATTCACATTTTTAGAAAATTTGGTCAGAAGCCTTTTATCATTTTCCCGCTGGAACTTCAACGCAAATGTTCTATCATTTTCTTCAGAACATAAAACAGGGTAATTTCATGGCAACTTTGTTGTTTTTTACAACATACAGTTGAAACTCGTTGAACGTGTATTTTTTATAAGCCATGGCTTCAACTTTTGTTTCGTATCTGAAGGAAGAAAACTCATGACAAACAAGTTTTAACAGTATAAAACTGAAATATTATTCAAGTTTTTCATAAAAAATTTATTGCTTTCAGGTACTTATCAGCCTTATGATTATGATGATGAACAACTAAATATAGCTAAATATAACAAATCAAAACCTTTGTCTTATGACTTGAAAAACGTTGTTGCACCAGTAGCAATATTTTACAGCTATAGTGATATTGTCACTTCAACAAAGGTAATTTTTTATAATTCCTGAAAATATTCGTAAAACGAGGAAAAACGTTTGAATAATTTATCAGTTCCTAATTTTTTAGTGATATAGAATATTGAAGATAAAAGACAATAATGTTTGTTTTTAATCAGCAAATACTTTTCTTTCTCACAATTGACGGGCTTAAAGCAAAAGTCAGACGCTTAAAGCTACCGAGCAAAATACAGATGGAATATTCCAAGCGCAAGAACGAACCGCCGAATGTTGAGT
>JAPYZL010167398.1:0-10369 GCA_030522825.1 Platygaster orseoliae
CGAGCGGCAGCGAGTGCTCAAGCGCGCGAGTTGAATCACATTCCTCCCATGTAACATACAATATTTTTTTTCCATGTATGTGTTCGAGTGGCTGTTTACAATGAAACGCGTGACGCAGGCCTCTTTCCGAGCAGTCATAAAATCGACGAGAGAATTCTTCTTTGTTCCCTGCTATCCGGGACAAAAGTCCGGATAGCATTTTTTGTCCCGGATAACAGGGAACAAAGAAGAATTCTACCGCCGATTTTATGACTGCTCGAAAAGAGGGCTGTGTTCACGCGATTCATTGTAAAAAAGCGGCCATTCGAACACATGCATGGAAAAAAATATATTAATATATTAAGAAGCTTGATCATATTCTGAAAAATGATTTAAATATAAAAAAAAAATATGATTAGAAAAATTACTAATACTTGAATGGAAAGAAAAAAAATCTTCCAAAAAGGGGCCGTTCATATACTACGTAACGCCCTGAGGGGGGGGGGGGGTCGAAGGGTTTGTTACGAAGTGTTACGGGGGGGGGGGGGGGTACATTGACTGCGTTACGTAACGGGGGGTAGTGAGGTTTGTTACGTTCAGTGTTCCCAGATCAGGGACATTTTTCTCTCGAATATCAACAGGGACATAAGCGTGCCCTTTTCTATCAGGGAAATAATAATCAAATCTGGCAACACTGGTTATGTTGTGTTAGGACCAGGGGGGCAGGGGTCAAAAAAGGTCGAAAAATGCGTTACGTAATATGTGAACGGCCCAAAGCACCCACAGAAATTTTCATAATTTTGTGGGTCATCAACGGAAGAAAATGAACTTCTTCACTAGCTGAGGACGTGGCATTTATTGACTCGTATCTCAATCCGTGTTGATACAATATCATCTACATAAGCAAATTTCTTCAAATCATGTTACCAAAACTCAAAATGCTGAGAAAATTTAAAAAGCAAAAAATAAATTCATTGCTAGCATTATATATATGTAAATAAAAGTATTGTAAGTAATGAAAATGATTAAAAAAATTTTCTTCCATTAAAAAAGTACATAATACGTACATTAAATAAATACATTTAATAAGTAAACAACTTTTAATTCTTGTTTTTAGGAGCAAAGTATCCCGCGACACATTGTATGAATGTGTCGGAACATGTCTAGCGAAATCAGAGGAGAAAAAAAGAAACTTTTTGGAAACCGTTGAACTTCAAATTGGATTGAAGAACTATGACCCGCAAAAGGACAAGCGTTTCTCTGGCACCACCAAGTACGTTTTTACCTGACAGAGATTTTTTTTGGTTTAATAGCTACTATACTTACTAAATGTTTTGAATTATTCTAATACCCGAAAAAATTGCTCGTAAAGTCAGGAAGCCGAAAGCTATTTCGGCGGACCTTCACCTAGGGTTTTAAAATCAATTGGGGAGGTTTTTTACCGATAATTTTGATAAACAGGATGCTTCAATGCAATCCGGGTGGTGAGTTTTTAATGATGATCTTATCATCATCGATACAATTTGAATTTCTGATTTTTTTTATTTTTTACTTTAGACTTGTCGAATCCAGTTTTCTGAAATTAAATTGAAGTTCTAAATATTTAGTATTAGGATGTGATGTCATGTAATTTTTTCATCAAAATTTTCAAAATTCCTGTTCTGTTACTACAATCCAATGATGTTAATTTTGCATGTATTACCTGAATATATCTGTGATGCACAAAACAATACTGAGGGTTTGTAAAATCCAGTAACTATTTTTAGTATTTTCCAGAAAATATGCCAATAAAATACTACTCAAATTCTAGATTGAAGCACATTCCCCGACCTAAGATGCAAGTTTGTATTTTGGGAGATCAGCAACATTGCGACGAAGCCAAGGCTAACAATGTCCCCTTCATGGATGCTGAAGCCTTGAAAAAATTGAACAAGCAGAAGAAGCTTGTTAAGAAATTGGGTAAAATATTATATTTTTAAATAAAAATCAATTTTTTACTCTCTTTTGGACATTACACAATTAAAAACTGAGAGGTTTTAAAGTTGTATGAAAAAAAATAAAATATTGAACGTGGAAAATCTAAATTTGAAAATTCAAATTATGGCACTGTTATTTTAATCCAATGATGTTAATTTTGCATGTATTACCTGAATAAATCTGTAATGCATAAAAAATTACTGAGAATTAAAAAAAAAAAATATAACTATTCTAGGTTTTTTACAGAAAAAATGTAAATGAAATAATAATTCTACAATAAAACTCGGATACATAAAATATGTAATGAAATAAGTATAAATTTTAAATTGCAACAAGATATTATTGTTAAACATTTCAAATGACTTTTCAGCTAAGAAGTATGACGCTTTCTTGGCCAGCGAATCTCTCATCAAGCAGATTCCTCGTTTGTTGGGTCCGGGTTTGAACAAAGCCGGTAAATTCCCTGGTCTTTTATCTCACCAAGAGTCAATGACTGCCAAAATTGATGAAGTCAAGGCTACCATCAAGTTCCAGATGAAGAAAGTATATATTAAAAAAGTCTAATCAATTATTCAATTTTCACTTATTTTACACGTTGCTAATGTATCATGTTTTTGTAGGTCTTGTGCCTTTCTGTCGCTGTTGGACACGTTGAAATGACCCCTGATGAACTTGTCCAGAACGTTCATCTTTCCATCAATTTCTTGGTTTCTCTTCTGAAGAAACATTGGCAAAACGTCCGTTCGCTTCACATCAAATCTTCTATGGGACCACCCCAACGACTTTACTAGAAATTTACGCATTTTTGTGTAATTTTTATTGAATAAATGACTTGAACCGAGAAACATGTCTTTTCAATCTGAAATTCTTGCCTTTTCTTGATTATTAATGATCAATTTGTAAAATAGAAATTGATGCAGATTTATTGTATGTAAAAAGTAGATGATTTGTACCAAGTATGTTGTATTTTTTTAAAAAAAAAGGTTACCAATTTTTTTCACTGATGATTTTTATGAAATTCATTATACTGTTTCGAAAGGGGCGGCGCGGAAGGTAAGTCCGGCCCTGAGCTTAGAAAAAGAAACCCCAAATTTCGATTTTGCTCAGAGTAAGTCAGTGAAATATTTGTAATTTCCATGAATTTTTTTCAGTAATTTTATTCAAAAACATGTGGAATTTGTTATTAAAAAATTATTAATAATGATCATCATGAAGATCATTCCTACTACGAAAAAACCGACAGACTTATGTTTTGTTTGATGCTAGAGAGAGAGCGAAGATGAAAAGAAGACCTGCATAACATACAGACTCAGGTGTACCAACATATTTTAAATCGTTAGTTTTGTGACTCATTGTGATCAGTGTTAATTACGAACACTGATTGTGACTGGTTGTGACCACTGATCTGAATTATAACTATAATTATATATATTATATATATAATTATAATTATTATTATTCAGATCAGTGGTTGTGACTCACAAATTTTGAGCGCTCTTCACAGAAATTGACAGAAATCAGCGAATGTCAATTATAATTCTAAGAATGAGATCATTCCAGAACTGATTTTAACGAATAATCATTAGAAAATACACGGTCGATAACATTTAGCGCGTTTTCTTGAGTGAATAACATTCGACTATTCAATTTAAATCCAGCACACAATTTTGGACTAGTCAATTTCTAACATTCCGTAGGAAAAATACAAAGGTAAGAAAATTATTGTCATGTACAATATTTTTTTCAAAAATGCTTCAACCATTAATTGTTTTTCAAAAATCTTTTTTTTTATTCTCTTACAATTCAGTTTTTCATGAATTTGAACGTTTTTTGAAAACGTATGTAGTACATTTGATTACTTTCATACCTTTTATATTGTTATCGTGATTTTGTTACCTAATATGTATATTTGATTTTTATGCATGGTATAGTAGGGTTTTATATTATTTGACATTTTTTTTTATCTATATTTTTGTTTCAAAATCTACGTAGTACATTTGAGAGGTAAGGCCACCATGAACGTCAATAAAATAAGACAATTTCAGTAACGTTTTTTAGAAATATTGTGGAAGCTATCAAAATTTTTTTTCAGTTTTTAATCAAGTGTATTTCAACATTAAAAAAATTTTTTTTACATAATTCCGATAAAAAATGTTTTTTCATGATAACAAGTTGCTGCGGCAATTTTTTGGGGACATTCAAAACGGTGAACTGGTTGTACCTTCATATTTGAAACTGGAACAAAAATCCAAGTATTTTTTTCAAAAGATATCATACTCTAGTGAACAACGTAGGGGATTTTGAAAATACTGATTTTTTTAAAAATCGTGAGCTTATTAGCAAAAAGCTCATTTTTTAACGTGAAAATTTGATTTCGGATTGTTAATAAAATAAAAAGTGTACAACATATTGAAAAAGCTTTACGTGATTCACTAGTGTATGATAGATATTTTTTAAAAATTCTTGTATTTTTGTTCCAGTTTCAAATTTGAAAGTATAGCCAGTTCGCCCGTTTTGCACCTCCCAAAAAACTAGCCGCAGCAACTTGTTCAGGAAGAGGCTATTTTTTATCGGAATTATGTTAAAAAAATTTTTTTTTGTATGTTGAAATACACTAGATTAAAAATTGAAAAAGAAATTTCAATAGCTTTCATAATATTTCCAAAAAACTTTCCTGAAATTGTCTTTTTTTTCGACGCCCATGGTGGCCTTACCATTTAAATAATTTCATACTTTTTATATTATTATCGTGATTTTGTTGCCTTATATGAATATTTGATTTTAATGCATGGTATTAGTAGGGTTTTATATTTTATTAGATATAATTTTTTTTAATCTATATTATTGTTTTAAAATTTATGAAGTACATTTAAATAATTTCATATTTTTATATTATACAATTCTTGAATTTTACAATGCTCCATATATAGCAATAGTGCAGCAAATAAATGACTATGTTTCTCTCGGAGCTAAGGTTAAAAATTTTTTTATTAAATCAATATTTCGGCCACAATTTGGCCCTCAATTGAATGAAATGGAAATGAATGAAATGGAATGGAATTGAATCTAATGGAATTGAATGAAATGAAACGAAAATGAAAAAAAATGAGGGCCAAAATATTGAATAAATGAAAAATTTCTAATTTTTTACCAAAACTGCACAACAATTTTAGTTTTTACACTAGTAGTTTAATTTAAAATAAACACATTTCAATTTTCAAAAATAGAACAATTTTCTTCATATAAATTTTCCACATACAAATTGGCCTTTTTTTTGTATGCATAACTTATTAACTTTTCATCATTACTTTGCATGACTAATCTATAAAGCACTTTTCCAAAATTAATAAAAATTTGGATCAAGCATACACTGAAAAATAAAAAAATTTTTTTTCGTAGGATAAAATTATCACAAAATTCTGAAACAACCCAACAAATAATGGCGAAAACACAAAACGCGGAAAAGTTTCAGTAAGTATTATAATATAATTTTTGCTTTAATTTCTCTTCGAACAAAAAAAAAGTAAGCTTTTCTGTCTCTGTAAATTTTGAATTTAAAAAATCGCTTTTGTAACGTGTGTGAAATCGAGTGTTTCTTACTTTGCTCTGTTTTTAAAATTTTCCTACAACTACTTCAAACATTTTCTTTCATGAATGCCGTCTTCAACCTTCGGAAATCACACGAATTCGTAATTTTTAGCAGTGCAGGTTTTTTAAGTAAATGAGTATTGAGCCCGAAAGAATGCTCTAATGAGCATACCAATTTAGGGTCTAAAAGTTGATTTCTTTTTAGAATGATCGAAGTTCATATGATTTTCCGATGGAATTCTAATGGGAAGTTGAAAAGTAAAAGAGTCAAGGTGTGTATACTAGAGGGGAAACTAGTTTTAAAATTTTTTATAATTTCTTACAAACAAGGCATGTCTGCACTGAAAATAGCACTTGCATCAAACTTTCAATTTTGTTGTTTTTGTTTGAGTACCGAGTGGATTTTTGTTTATTGCACAATTTAAAGTTCACAGAGACATGGAGAATGAATCAAATATTGGGGTGTATGAGAGACTGCGAATTAATCTGATTTCTTTGATTTTGCTTTTTTATAATGTCAGAAAAATGAAAAGTCAAAGAAAACAATGCAATTGAATTTCAAATTAAAATTTTAAAAAACTTGATTGAGTAACTTCATTTATAATTATGAATATATCTATCAATTTTTTTTCACAGTTAGCAATAATACCATGATTCGATTATTTAAACAAATAGTTCATGTTTAAACAAGAATTTCTAAAATTTATCTACCGATATGTTTTTGGTGACGTTTGCCTTTAAATATTTTTTTATTCGAAAAAATTGATGTAAAATTAACGCAAATCACAAAAATTCACTAACTTTTTTTCTACTTATAAATAAAGAATTTAATCATTTTTTACAAATACTGTAATATGAAGGACATTTTGTTATATCTCAAAGTACATGCATTGTATATAACACTGTAATTCACTTGCAATTAATCCATCATGTGAAAAAAATAGAAGTCGATTTTGGCCAAGACAAGATTTTTAAGGCGAGGTGAAGCTGAGCCGTAAAATCATCTTAGCTTGAATTCTGAATCATCTACATTACTTTTTCTGGGATTTTTTAAACTAACTTTTGTCCATCGTTACATTTTGAAGTTTGAAATCACTCACCTTGAAGTTTTAGCTCATAAATCAAAATGTTGTTGCGAATGATTATTCATATTATAAAAATTGAGATGACCAAGTGTTTTTTGTGATTATTTATAATTAACTTCTATTTTAGACTCCTTCCAAAAATCATAAATGGAGGAATTGCAGGGATTATTGGAGTCTCTGTGGTTTTCCCACTCGACTTGGTTAAAACTCGTTTACAAAATCAAGTTGTGGGGCCAAACGGTGAAAAAATGTACAGATCTATGTAAGAAACCAATTTTTAATAATTATAAATTATTTACAAAGTATATTTAAATGAAGTTAGTTTTTTAAGACAACGTTTCTAGACTTTGAAACATAATTTTTCATGTATTTTAATTTTTTTAATATTGAGGCTCTTTCAAATTAACTACATATATTTATTGTGAACTTTATTTTACTTTACAGTAATTTCGAACTGTTGGAAAGTAACTTGCAAATTTTTTAAAAAGCTAGTCGTTGAAAATGTTGCAGAATTTATAATATATTATTTGAATAGCAAAAGGAAGTATATGAGACTGAATTTCAATCTTATTCGTTTTTAAAATCGAGTTTTTGATACACATTTTTTTATTAAATGTACAAATCTATGTAAGAAACAAAGTTTTTAGTGGTAATAAATAATGGACAAAGTATATCAAAATTGAAACTAGTTAAGTAGCACAAGATTTATAAATTTTAAAAATCATTTTTCATATATTTTTTTTTTGCACATTTATTTTATATGTCAAAAATTAAGACATTACATTAGTCGTTGATAATTATGGCTGATTTTTTAAATTAGTTCATAGATTTTTTTTAATGTGTTAGAATCAAGTTCAAATTCATTCCAAACTGTTTGAGAGTAACTTGAACATTTTTTCAAAGGCTTTCAATGGTTCAAAATGTTGCAAAATTTTTAATGTACCTTGAGAAAGTTTTAAAAGGAAAAGGATAAAACTGACAAATAATAATTTTTGTTGAAAAAATGTATAGTTTAAAAAAGTTTTTTGTATTGAGATAAAATAATGTATTCACAATTCGCTAGTAATCGGATATTTGGACGTGAATTACTAGCGAACTGTGAATAAAATATCGTACTGTGAGTTTTGGACATTGCCTATTTTGACGAAACGATTACAGCCCTCGGCTTCACCTCGGGCTGCAAACTTTCGTTTCGTCGAAACCGACATTTCCAAAACTCGCAGTAATATGCAGGTTTGATTGTTTCAAAAAAACATACAATGCTGAAGGCTATTTTGGAATGTACAGAGGGTCTGCTGTAAATATTTTGTTAATTACTCCAGAAAAAGCCATCAAACTGACTGCCAATGATATGTTTAGATATTACTTGTCTCCTGGTCCAGGGTAAGAAAATTGATAATTTATAATAACTAAAAAAAATAATGATAATAATAAAAAATTTAAATACTCCCTTTGCATATATAAACATTTGGAAATTAATAATTAAGTAAATTTTTAGCCAAACATTGCCATTTTTTTGCGAAATGATCGCAGGAGGTTCTGCTGGTGCTTGCCAAATTGTGGTCACAACTCCCATGGAGTTGTTAAAAATTCAAATGCAGGATGCAGGAAGAGTTGCAGCTGCAGCTAAAGCTGGTAAACAATTTTTCCATAAATGTTGTAAATTAAGATTAATGTCACATGTATATAATGCACTTTGTATACAACTTTCCTCCACTCAACAAATTATTAAGTATTTTTCATTTTTTTTTCTTATTTTAGCTGGGCAAAAAGTTCCTAAAGTTTCAGCGATGTCGCTGACGCGGGATCTTTTAAGAAAACGTGGAATTTTGGGACTTTATCAAGGAACGGGCGCAACTGCTTTAAGGGACATCACATTTTCCATGATATATTTCCCTGGTTTCGCAAGGTTGAACAGTCTTGGTCCCAAACGAGAAGATGGCTCTTGTAAGTCTTATTTTTCAAGAAATAAAATTAGAAGTAGGTAAATTTCGAAATTTTAGGTGTTTTGTAAAGCTTACAATTAGTAATTCCAAAATTTATGTTTTTTGGAACATTTTAGCAAGTTTTGTTAATCCATTATAATTTCATTTATTTTTCCAAATTTAGGAACCTCATGAACTATTTATAATTTTAAAATTTGCAAGAAGACCACCGTTTTAAAAATTAATTAAATTTTGTGAAATTCAAATATTCAAGCAATTTTCAAAGTTGAAGAAATGTAATTGATACGGAAAATTCGAACAGTTGGCAGACAAATGAAAATTTTGGAAATTGTAAAAATTTACTAATTTTTATGAATATCATTCGTAATCTTCAATGATTACTAAAATTTTCGCGAAATTCACAAATTATTAATAGTTGGAAAATGCTCCAACTTGGAAAAATTTCAAGACTTATGGAAATTTTAAACGTTCTGAAAATTTACAACAAAAAATAGTCCAAAAAATTTATTCATAAGTGTATTAAAATTTATCAATTATGAGAATAAGGATTTTTTCGTAATTTCAGCAAATTTGCTTTGAAAATTTCGATAATTCTGAAGATGTTAATAGTTTTTTATATAAACCTCAGAGTAAATATTTTTAATCCTGTAGAATCCGTTACTGAAAGTCAAATTATATAAATAATAAAATATTATAATTAATATTATTATACTAAAATAAAGTATAATGAAAATGGACGTTTGATTGTTTCAGCTGTGTTCTGGTGGTCATTTTTATCAGGTTGCGTCGCCGGTTCGACCGCTGCTTTACTTGTGAACCCGTTCGACGTAATAAAAACGAGGTTACAAGCAATAAAAAAAGCTCCAGGCGAGCCAACGTACGATGGCGTTATCGACTGCATCGGGTAAATTTATGAAAAACAATTTTTTTAGAAATCCGCAATCATGCACTCAGACAAAATTATGAATATTCTTTCAAAAAATGCTCATTATTCCAAATACTAATACAAATTTTAGAAAATTGTAAGATTTTTCTTAATTGATTTTTTATGATTTCAGAAAAACTTTAAAAAACGAAGGAATCAAAGCATTTTTCAAAGGTGGCGCGTGCAGGATGATCGTAATCGCGCCACTTTTCGGGATCGCACAAACTGTTTACTATCTCGGCGTGGCGGAATATTTGCTGAGCCTCAAGTAAAATAACAATGAAAAAATTGCAACGCTTCAAGGAAAATGACAATAATTTTTGTGTACACTAGGGAAAATATAAAAATAGTTAATAGAAGTGGCTTTGGGAGAATCATGAAGTTATTCTCGAGATGAAAAAACTTGCCACTTTTGTACATAGGTTTATTTTCTTACTCTCATTTTACTTCGAAAGAAATCATGTTCTTTGTATAGAAAAATATGCCATATCAAAAAATTATGACATTTTTTACTTGTGCTTTGTACATTTTTAATTTATTTTTTAAAGTATTTAGTATCCAAGAAAGTACGAAAATCCGTTCGTACTGTGGAAGAACTCTATAATTGAATAGGTATGCACTTACAATTAGCATGATCGAGATTTTTTTTAGTAATTTTTGCGTTTTTCCAACAACATGGAAGTTAAGTTGAGTGTTTTTATTTTTCACAACTCGAACATCGAAAACTCGATTTCCCACGTCTGCCAAGGATGGCGTAACTGAGCGATTTCGGGTTGCTTCATTTACTCCACTCGATTTCATTTTCTTCACTCATATGAGTGAAGGAAATGAAATTGAGTGAAGAAAATGAAACAACTGGAAGTCGCTCA